>VDFB02294558.1:0-47912 GCA_007258455.2 Sequoia sempervirens | reverse complement strand
CCGCCAGAAAATTACGTGTTGGTAGAATTCCCGCTTTGCATCGCCTGTGAACGCGGATCGACAGCTGAATGATGCATCGCGGAGCTGGGCAAGAATACTACTGATGTCGTGAAGACTTTGTCTGCAAATTCTGGCATCTGGAGGGTCCTTTAAGCCAGCGCCCCTGGCTTGTACTTGCACTGGGCATATACGGAGAAGCTCAAAAACATGAAAACTCCATTTTAAGCTGATCTTTGGACGACTGCCGCCTGAACTCTGAGAGTCGGATGACTGCGCTTGATATCTCGTCGGATAAGCATACTAGCTGTGAACGAATTGACTGTCTTCGGCATCGAAACTGACGAGTTTTACCCCTGCCTTGAAATGGGCGCCCTCAGGCTAGAGGCGCGCTTTTGCCTGAAAAGAGCAAAATTTCCATCTCCTAAAATTTAGGGATTTTTACTTCTGTCGTCGTTTGCCGGAGCTGTGAGTCTCGGAATGCCTCGCTGGATAGCTCGACGGATGGCCAGACTGATTCTGAAGAGATTGACTGGATGCTTGAGCACTTCAGACAAGATCTTGACCTCCAAAAAACTGGGCGCCCCTGAGCTATACTTGCACTTTGAGCTTTTCCTTTGAAAAATCTCCATGATTTGAGCTCTAAAAAAAACTCTGTTTCGATCATGACCGTCTGCAATATGAAATATCGTCGTGAGATGTTCCTCCATCGTGAAAATCTTCATTTTGAGTCTCTGCTTTAGGTTTTGTTCAATAAAACTGACATTAACTGACAAACTATCGACAAAAACTCCATGCTTGACATTGCCCAAAACTGTGTTTTACATCAAATTAGCAAGGTTTAGACTTTTAAATGCAAAATGCCTTGATGAAGCAAAAAATTTGGTTTGGGTACAACAAACTTCATGCATTGGTTGATCATCAGGCTTTCTTTATGCTTATGTATTGGATAATTTGTCAATCAATTGATGGAACAAACACACAAGGGGCAATAATAAAATATAGAAGAAATATCACAGCATTAGACCATTTGCATTTGGTCAAACATTTAACAAATACAAGGAAAAATTAGACCAGAACATTATAGGAATTTTCATGAAGGTATACCAAGAGATAATTTCTAAGACTTTGCTAAGCTTGTCTTGTTACTACCAATTTTAGTTTGAGTAGAGGTGGCCATGGCCTCCCCATTGAGGGTTGGCTGATTGGATAAAGTTTATATCCATTAAAAATAAAATGAAATGATCAGGTGCATATAGCTAGAGAGAGTGTGGAGAGTGTAGTTAGTTTATTTGTAATTATTTGTTATGTTATAAACCATAATTGTAAAACTCTGATTCAGCAATTACTCGCCAGGCCCAAATTTTTAAAAAACTTTGGAGACAGCAAAAACTTGGAGAAAAAATTGCCAAATTTATTGAACATTTGAAAATACATAAATTTTTAAAAATATTCTTAAAAAACACACATATTACTGAGTTTGTAAAACATATTACTGATTGCCATCATGTTTAAAAAAAATTAGAGTTTAATACATATCATAGACCAAAAAATGAGTTAATCTATTAAATGCTTATTAACTTCAAGTTTCAATATCAATGAAAATTATAAATCATAAATTTTGTCTACAACTAAAGCTTAAAAAATTCTATTGCTATTGTGTGGGTGTTGTGGAAGTGGATGGTATAGCTGCAATATCCTCAATGGGTGCTTTATGCTTAGTGATAGGATCAAGTTGTGTATGTGAGGAAACTGCCCCTAATGGCTCATTAGCATCTCCTTTTACCTCATCATATGCTATGTCATGTTCCCGAAACAGTAGAGAACGAAATACATATTTAAATATTAGCCACTTGATATAATTGTTAAAGACAATAAAATTAATTTATATAATATCAAAATAGGAAGCATATAATACAAAACATAACATAGCAACATTTGAAAATGACTATTCCCCGATTAAGTAAATGAGTAACAAGTATAAAACATTTACATCAACCTCATTAGTAATCACGAGTATCAACAAAGGTTTGGTCTTTACCAGGCAATAGCATCCACTGGTCTTCCTGAGACTATTGAATCTAGAAGAAACTACGACATCCCTGCCAAACTCTTACATCCAATGCATTCTCAGATAATATGGTCATCACTAATTGGTGGTCATGTATCAAAAGGGAACCGAGCAAATGGAGTTGCATCACACTGACGGGACTCATCACCTGCTGAAGTGACGGGATTCACTGTATGTGTGGCAATATATTATAAACATTGATTATTGGATGTTGCGGCTCGTGTATTAGGGAAACCACTCTTTGCTAAGGCAGTTAGAAAATACCTTAACTAACATAATCAAATATACTCAAAGAATAAATGAAATCGATGATATAATAGACATTGTTAACATGTGTTAATTATCTTTTAATTGCTAGCTTTAAGGAGTGACAGGATGCCTTGTGACAAGAGACGCGGCTGGATAAAGGGTTGCAACTATTCCCACGCATAGATATATAGGAACAGACACTTAGGAAGGCATCATTGAAGTAAAAATAGGAGAATAGACATCCGCCAAAGGGAAAAACAGAAATAGCAGCGTGAGCTTGATGTGCTTACATCGATCCATTACTTTCGTAGCAACCCTTTAGGAACCATCGAAGAAATTAGATAATAAAAGAAGGTAAAATCATAATTGAAGAGTTCAATACTTCTGGGGGAAAAACAAAAGAGAAGTCAATAGAGTCTACCCCAAATGTGAGATTACTCACTTGGTGTTTAATATCTAGCATTTGCCAATTTATTGAACTTAATGAACATACAACAATAGATTGTCCAACCTAATTTACATTGTTGATATGGCATATTCTCTTATTTACTTGATCTAACTGCTATATCTCAAGCCAAGGATCTGAACTTAATATGCAAATATACAAACATACGTAGGGCAGAAAAACTGCTAGTTAGAATTGTTGCACATCTGAAATAGTTAGTACTGCTTGCGGTATTATTCGTTTCTTGTCTCTCTATTGAATACATGTTCATGTGTACTATTTAAACGTCAGTAGAAAGAAATATTGATAGGGCTAACAATATGCATGATATATGAATGTTTCTACATTTATTCAGATATTAAAGCTAGATGTTGCTTATTGATTTCTTGATTATTAGTGCAATTGTCTCCATAGTACTATCATGACTATAATTGCTCTAGATTTTATATTGAATTAAGAATCAGTGATAAATGCAAATGTATTTGATTGTTGAAAGATTATCTTCTGAGTGTTTGCAAACCTACTAGGGAGGAAGGGCCTGAGAAAAGTGGTGCCTAAAAACCCCACTCAAGATTCCGCCCCCAGAACCCAAGGCAAAGATGGGCCATGGAGGAGTGGAAATTCCACTTAAGATTCTGCCCAGTCCAAAGGCATGGGTGGGCTATGGAGGGGTGGGGGTCCCACTCAAGATTCACTGAGGCCATGGAGGGGTGGTAGGCCTAGACCACTTATAAGCTCTACTGGCTTCCCCTAGTAGGTTAAGTGTCTTCCGAGCTGATGACATGGGTGGAGAAAGCAGGTACTAAGTCGTTGAGAAGAGAGGGTTGTGGTATACAACCTCTTGGGCTTGGCAAAGGACTTCAAGGCATATCTACCCATGCCACTCCTCATATGTCTTAAATAAATTGCTTTGTGATTATGCTTATATTTGGACATTTAGATATTAATGCTAACAGACATATGTGTATGTGGGAATATTGTTTATATGGTGAATGCAGATTTCAATCCAAGATTACTTCATTAAAGAGAACCTTCATTTGAAAAGAAGAAACCCTAAACCTAATCAACAAGTGAATTCAAGGGCAAATCAAAACAAGGGACATTACATGCTACCACATTTGCTTTCCATTTAGTTGCCTCCCTCTCCAAATCAACTAACTCACCATCACTAAACAGTGGATCCACATCAACATCCTCAGGCTGCAATCCAATCTAAATATGGATCAATGTCATCAAGGTCAAGTGCTTCATGTGTACCCTTCCCTTGTACCTTCTTTCCATGCAACTAAAGGTTGTACCACACATAGAAAAGGTCATTCAAGTGCTTTTGTGTCAACATGTTGCACTCTTTGTGTGAATGGCCTAAAATCACTCCAATTGCACTCACAACTAGAAGCACTACAAGACTGGGATAAAATGCAGATTGCAAGGTCATTCAAGTGCTTTTGAGTCAACCTATTGCACTTCTTTGTGTGAATGGCCTAAAAAACATTCTAACTGCGCTCACAACTAGAAGCACTACAAAGCTAGGATAAAATGTAGATGGGAAGCTTTTGAAGATTAAGTGTTGTGGCACCATAATCATCCCATCACAAATCTGCAAGGATAACATTTTCTGTTTATAATTATAACTTGTAAAGATTTTAGTACACTTGAAAATCAAAATAAATAGTAAATTAAAATTAAATACCTCTTTTTAACCTGGTTGTAGAGTGGCTCTCCTATAAATGCAAAAATTTGAAGCAAATAATTCCCCCTTGGCCTTCTTATAACTCTATAGCTCATCAAGTATGAGGTTTCAAAGGTTGACATTATCAACCAATCTCTCAATACGTGTTAAGGCCAAGAATAATCTTTGCATCTACTTTGAAAGAAGGGGAGAGAAAAACTTGGGGTTCAAATAGTAGATGGCAACATGAATATGTTGGTGGAGTTGTTGGTTCCACCTCCAATCAATAATGTGCTTTATGGGTTCATATTTGGTCTTGTTCAACTCAGACAAATGTTAAATGCCTCATTAGTCTTATCCATGGCCTTGTATAGACACCCCACGGGGTTTTAATCCCCATCTACCAATTGTAGAACCCTAACCAATGGTTTTGACACAAATATCAAAATATTTAAAAAATCAACAAATCGTAACATTAGAAATAAAAAATAGAAATTGAAGTTTGAAAACTTATAGTGATGATCTCCTCCATGAATTTGATAAATCTATCTTTTAAAATGGTCTTAATTACCTTCTTTGATTCAACCTTCCTACAATAAGGACTCTAACTACCTTTTACTCACAAACATGTGCATGAGGTTGGGTATTGTAGCTAATATACTCTACAAGGTGAAATTATTAGTGGAAAAGCGTGTGACTTATAATTGCATGAGATCCTTGCTATTAGTGTGCTCTCTCATAAGATTTAGGACCCATGTGTGGTTGTAAATATACTTTGTGATATTCCTTGCATCTTTAACCGCATTCTTCACCCTGCTTAGTTTTCCTATGTCCTTAAGGAGTAGGTCAAAATAGTGGGCAGCATGAGGGCTCCAAAACAATGTTGGGTGCCTTGCCTTTAGAAGTCTTCCATCTTCCACATATGCAACTGTAATGTTGGTCACTATTTGAATTACATTTTCCACTCCCAACTCCATCAGCATCTCATCCAACATGTTGGACAAGCTCTACATTTTTTATTTTATCGAAGCATCAACTAATTTAAAAGAAAATAGCTGCCCTCAGAAGCCACTAAAAGTTGACGAGCGTCCTATTTCTACCATCTATCCGCTTGCCAAATAATATGGTGTATCCTTTCTTTTCCCATTTTTTTTTTCTACTAGTAGGCATGTGTTTTGGACCTCATCCCACAATAATGACCCAATCAATTGATGACGACTTGGGGTTTTGAACCCCTTATTTTCCATAGTCAATGCTTTGACCAATTGTTCCTAATAAGGACTTGAAGCAACATTAAACAAAATATTGTTGTAGCCTCAAATCACAATTTTCTATTCGATACACTACATTCCAATGAAGGTTGCATACCAAGAGTGTTACAAGGAACCAAAACCTAGAACTATGGCTGCCCGCACTTCTCGATCCTTGTATTTGTGGTCCAATGCAAAAAGAGGCCCCCGTATCTCCTTGTGACTCTATCACTATTGCCTTTGTTGTTCTTTTTTTCTCTATAGAACCAGAAATTGGTTTGGAGCTACTATTGCCTCTGTTGTTCTTTTCTTCTCTATTTTCCTTTGCTCATATGGTGCAAGGAGTGCTTTTACCTTCTTCTCGACCTCTAGACTAGCTATTGTACATGACATAACATTTCGGAAAGGGATCAATGCAAGGTGATATTAGAGTTGATTTATGACACTGGTCATACTCTTAGTGCGATTGATATAAATAACTTCTCCTTGTCCTAGACTTGGTGTCCCATGTTTCCAACAAGAATCTTTTGGTTTGCCACCAATTCTTCTATTTTTGGAAATCATATTCCTTTTAGAAAAGTAAAAATGAAACCTAGAAAAAGGGAGAGAACATAAAAAAATTAGTAATACTCTAGTTAGTAGCCTAATCTTAAAAATAAAATAAAAAATGTTGCCTTAAAATATTTCAGAGATCAATAGAATGTTGGTTGTGGAAATTATATGAATTTTCAAATTTTTGTTCATATTGCAAATTGAAATGACCCGCAAACTTGAATTTTGACATTTATAATTGTGAAAATTCAAGCATGTAGGTTGTTTAAATAAAATTTTGTGCATATTGCAAGTTTAAACGACTTGTAGGCTTGAATTTTCGTAGTTATAACTATGAAAATTCAAGCTTGTTTTTGTTTAGTAGAATATTGGTTGTGGAAATATGAATTTTTAAATTTTGTTCATTGTAATGTCCCTTGTCCAATTTGCCCTCGACTTTGCTTATTATTTGCCAATTAGGGTTAGGGTTTCACTTTCTCAGATGAATGTCCTCTTTAATGAAGTGCATTCACAACATAAACAATGTTTCCAAACACATGCATGTATTTGTTAGCATTAGCATTATGATATAAACATAATCACAAAGTAGTTATTAAGACATATGAGGAGTGGCATGGGTAGATTTGCTCGAAGCCTTTTTGCCTAGTCCAAAGGTTGTAAACTACAACCCTCCCTTCTTAGCGACTTGTACCTGCTTTCTCTACCTGCACAGGTAGATCCGCCCGAAGTCCTTTACCAAGCCCAAGAGGTTGTAATCTACAACCCTCCCACCTAGGTGACTTGTACCTGCTTTCTCTACCCATGTCATCACCTCGGAAGACACTTGACCTACTGGGGGAAGCCAACAGAGCTTATAAGTGGTCTAGGCCTCCCACCCCTCCATGTCTGTAGTGGATCTTGAGTGGGACCCCCACACCTCCATGGCCCACCCATGCCTTCGAACAGGGCAGAACCTTAAGTGGAATTTCCACTCCTCCATGGCCTCGGCAAATTCTTAAGTGAAATTTCCACCCCTCCATGGCCCATCCTTGCTTTGGGTTCTGGGGGCGAACTTGACTGGGGTTTTTAGGCAGCACTTTTCTCAAGCCCTTCCTCCCTAGTAGGTTTGCAAACACTCAGAAGACAATCTTTAAGCAATCAAATACATTTGCATTCATCACTGATTCTTTAAGTCAATATCAACATCATGTCCTAGAACAATTATCATCATGTTAATACTAAAGAAAGCATTGCACCAATAATCAGATTAGCATCATCTATTATGCATATTAATACTAGAAATGCTATGTGGATCTCTTACCTTCATTCCCAATTGATCTGTTCTTCACACTTAGAAGATATCGTTAGTGTAGATCAAGCAAATAAGAATCTACTATCCAGACTTATTAAATTATCATAATTACTTATAAATCTTACTAATGGCTGTGAGCATCATTATTGAATAATCATATTATCTATATGTCCCTGTACATATATGTCTATATTCAAGCTTATTATATTCACCTATTTATACATATATATATTAAATTAATGTTTACTTTTAATAATCTTGAAATCATGAATTAATCATTATTAAGTACTATGATTCACAAACTATAAATTAATTACTATCTTCTACACAATTCTGTATTCATAAATTCATTATTATTAGCTATAGGAAATTAATATTAACTATAACAATTTTTTGAAATGAAACATACTAAAATCTTACAAGATAACTGTTGACCAATCTGCAGTAGCCTTTCCTCCTTTTCTTGAGCCAGCCGATGATATTACTATGAGGATAATAAATATTACATAATGTGCAGTCTGTATTTTTTTCCCCTGATGCCTTTATTGTCATATCTCCTTGTAACTCCCATGCTTCCCCTCACCCCCCGATCTGCATTCCTCCCTTCTATTTATACGATTCAAGCTATGTGACACATGGGGGGATGCATTGTTTGGTGAAAGAGGTGACTTTTCATAAAAACAAATATATCCTTTGTTAGACTTAATCACTGCCTTTTAAGGCTTATTATTATTTTATTGATCACAATAATATCTATTTTGAAAATAATATATTATTACTAATAATTATGATATTTCAGATTATATACTTGTATTATTTTATTTTGATGTTTTATTGAATAAACTATAAAGTATAATAATAAAAACAATTTGCTAATATCTTATTATTATTTTATTCTAATGTATTACAATCTTTGATGTATAATGATTATAATATTTAGTATTTATATTTTGGTTATTACAATATTATTTTTTTATCATTGATAATTATTACAATGTTAAATAGTTAATGTTTTTAATGTGTATTTTTGTTTATCTTGTTTTGATGTTTTATATCTCAATGCCACAATTTCTGGGGACATGACAGTCCACCCCACCCAAGATTGCTTGCCCTCAAGCAATCATAGTCTAAGATGTGTAATTCTAGGATGTTGCTTCTTGTGGTGCTTATATTAGCTTGGATAGGAGTTGGAAGTTCTAACACACGTGATGGTTATTCTGGTTATGAGGTTAATGTATTAACTAATTTTCTTAAGTGCTACTATTTCTCCATAACTCTCAACCCCCCCGCGTTAGAGTTTTGTGAATCAATATAACTTAAAACTACTTGTATTAGACATTAAAGCAAACAACCAGGTAGCTCAACCAAGCAGGTAAGTAGCTCAACCAGGAAAACAAGTAGCTCAAGCAAGCAAACAAGCAGTTCAAGCACATAGGCAAGTAGCTCAAGCACATAGGCAAATAGCTCAAGCACATAGGCAAGTAGCACAAGCATATAGACAAGCAACTCAAGTAGACAAGCAGGTAGCTCAAGCACGCAAGCAAGTAGCCCAAGTAGGCAACCAACTTAAGCAAGTAGTCAACCAGCTCAAGCACATAGACAAATAGCTCAAGCACATGGGCAAGTAGCTCAAGCACACAGGCAAGCAACTCAAGTAGAGAAGCAGGTAGCTCAAGCATGCAAGCAAGTAGCTCAAGCACGCAAGCAAGTAGCTAAAGTAAGTAGGCAACCAGCTCAAGCAAGTAGGCAACTAGCTCAAACACACAAACAAGTAGCTCAAGTAAGCAAACAAGTAGCTCAAGCAAGCAAGCAACTAGCTCAAGTACACATAGGATGGCAGGAAAGATGCTCTGATACCACTGTAATGTTCCCTGTCCAATTTTCCCTAGAATTTGCTTATTATTTTTCAATTAGGGTTAGGGTTTCACTTTCTCAAATGGATGTCCTCTTTAATGAAGTACTTCTAGATTAAAACCCGCATTCACAACATAAACAATGTTTCCCCACACATGCATATATCTGTTAGCATTAGCATCATGATATAAACATAATCACAACGCAGTTATTAAGACATATTGGAGTGGCGTGGGTAGATCCGCCCGAAGCCTTTTTTCCTAGTCCAAAGGTTTTAAACTACAATCCTCCCTTCTCAGTGACTTGTACCTGCTTTCTCTACCCGCATGGGTAGATCTGCTCGAAGTCCTTTGCCAAGCCCAAGAGGTTGTAATCTACAACCCTCCCACCTAGGTGACTTGTACCTGCTTTCTCTACCCATGTCATCACCTCGGAAGACACTCGACCTACTGGGGGAAGCCAACGGAGCTTATAAGTGGTCTAGGCCTACCACCCCTCCATGGCCGCAACGGATCTTGAGTGGGATCCCCACCCCTCCATGGTCGACCCATGCCTTCAGACAGGGCGGAATTTTTAGTGTAATTTCCACTCCTCCACGGCCTCGGTGGATTCTTAAGTGGAATTTCCACCACTCCATGGCCCATCCTTGCTTTGGGTTCTGGGGGCGGACTTGACTGGGGTTTTTAGGCATCATTTTTCTCAAGCCCTTTGTAATGTCCCTTACCTAGCCTTGCTCTTGAATTCGCCTGTTTGCCCTAGAATTCGATTGTTGATTAGGTTTAGGGTTTCTTCTTTCCAAAAGGAATGTGTTTCTCTAATGAAATAATCCTAGATTGAAATCTTCATTCACCAATTTAAAAACATTTCCACATACACATATTTGTTAGCAATAATATCTAGATATCCACAATATATTCATAAACATAAATCAATTAATGAAGACATAAGAGGAGTGCCATAGGTGGATCCGCCCTGAAGCCCTCATGTAAACTCAAGAGGTTGTCCAACACAATCCTTCTTGCCTAGGGGCTTAGTACCTGCATACTCCACTCATGGCAACACCTCAGAAGACACTCGTCCTATTAGGGGAGAGGAACCATAGAGTCCAAGTGGCCTAAGGCCTACCACCTTCTCTTGCCCAATCCCGTATCTTGGGCCTAAGGGGCAGAGACCTAGGTGGGACCCCCATCTTTCTATAACCCAATCCCTAGTCAAGGGCCTAAGGGGCTGCAAAGCCCAATCCCTTGTTAAGGGCCTAAGGGGCTGCAAAGCCCAATCCCTTGTCTAGGGCCTAAGGGGCTGAAAGTGGGGTTTTTAGGCAATCCACTTCACCCATGTTCCATCCATCCTAATAGGTTTACAAGCACATAGTAGACAATCTTTAAACAATCAGATATATTTGCCTTCATCCAAGATTTATTTCATGCCCATAATCAAATATATTTTCATTTACCAATGGTTCTTTAAGTTCATCATTTCCTATGATAATTCTCATTATGCTAAGATTAAAGGAAGTCATTATATCAATAATCAAATTAACAATATCTAGTTCTTATATTTAGAAAATGCTAACTATTATTGCTAAGTGAATACATCACCTTGAGTTGTTGTATCTCTCCACCCTTTCTGATTCCTTACTCGCCTCCTTCAACCCTATATTGGATTGATTATAGGATGAGGACAATTCATAAATATACATAAACTCCTTATGTCTATATTAAAGAGTCATCATTACTTATAAGGCATAATAATTACTGCAAGTATCATTATTGTATATTTATATTATCTATATGTTCCTATATATATATATATATATATATCTATATCTATTATTAGTTAATCTAATTACCTTTACATAAACATGTTTTCTATATATATATATTTACTTATCTCTATATATAAGATATTTAGTTATTCACATATAATATATATGTGTCTATTTCAAAACCTATCTTTTACTTCCTTAGATTGGTATATATCTCCTACTGGGTATAATAATTACTGCCTAAATCCCTTTCCTTATTTATTATTCTATTCCTTCCTGATGTATATCTATTTCCCCATATAAATGTTGTACCTCCAAACATATTAATTTATTATTCTGAAGTTCCATCCTATCGTAAATATGTTGACTTACTATTCTGGAAGTTAATTCTAAAACCAGTATACTAACTTGCTGTTCTAAAATTCCACTATTTGATATATATCTGCTCGTTGTTTCTGAACTTTCCTTTTCTTTTTCCCCTTCCTAATCCCATGCCTCTCTTGTTTGACTTATTTGTCTTATATATCTGATCGAGTCTCAAAAGACATGACCTTTCATGTCATCCTTGGTACCCGCTTTTTCCAAGTGTTGTGTCCTTTGCAAGTGGACATTCCTTTTACCGGTTACTAATAAGGATCATTTGCTTATTATGATTGCTTTTAGTATATCCTATTTAAATATTTATTATTTTATATCGGTTATTTTATTTGTTATCTATTTATTATATTTTATATTTTGTTATTTATTTCATACTTTTTATTTGTGTATTTTATATTAATTTTATTCTCTATTATGATTACAATATTTAAATTGTTTTATATTTTAATATTTATAATATTGCATTATAATATTATCTTGTGAGAATTATAATTAAATTACTAATATTTATAATTTTAATATGTATTTTGTTTTTATCTTATGATATAATATTATTATAATAATATTTAAATTGAAATTTTATAATTTTGATATTTATTTTATTTAGTGTTTGTATGGTATTGGGGACATGACAGTCCACCCCGCCCAAGATTGCTTGTCCTCAAGCAATCATAATCTAAAATGCATAATTTTAAGGCATTGCTCCTTGTGGTGAATGATGTTAGCTTTGGTAGGAGTTCAAAGTTCTAACCCACATGATGGTTATCGAAGTTAATGTATTACTAATTTTCTTAAGTGCTACTATTTCTCCATAACTCTCAACCCCATGAGTTAGATGTTGTGAATCACTATAAAAACTACTTGAATTAGACATTAAAGCAGACAACCAAGTAGCTCGATCAAATAGGCAACTAGCTCAAGCAGGGAAACAAGTAGCTCAAGCAAGCAAACAAGTAGCTCAAGAAAGCAACCAGTTGAAGCAAACAGGCAAGTAGCTCAAGTAAGCAAGCAACTAGCTTAAACATGCCGGAAAGTAGCTCAAGAAGGCAAACAAGTAGCTCAAGCAAGCAAGCAACTAGCTCAAGTAAACAAGTAGGTAGCTCAAGCACACAACAACTAGCTCAAGTAGACTAGTAGGTAGCTCAAGCACACAAGCAACTAGGTCAAGTAAGTAAGCAACTAGCTCTAGCAGTCAAGCAAGTAGCTCAAGTACACAAGAAAGTAGCTCAAGCAAGCAAGCGGGTAGCTCAAACACACAAACAAGTAGCTCAAGCAGCTCAAGCACATAGGAAAGTAGCTCAAGCATACGAGCAACTAGCTCAAGCAAGTAGGCAACTAGCTCAAGTAGGCAAGCAAGTAGCTCAAGCATACAAGCAACCAGCTCAAGCAAGTAGGCAACTAGCTCAAGCATGCAAGCAAGTAGCTCAAGCAAGCACAGGATGGCAGGAAAGATGCTCTGATACCACTGTAATGTCCCTTACCTAGCCTTTCTCTTGAATTCGCTTGTTTGCCCTAGAATTCGATTGTTGATTAGGTTTAGGGTTTCTTCTTTCCAAAAGGAATGTGTTTCTCTAATGAAATAATCCTAGATTGAAATCTGCATTCACCAATTTAAAAACATTTCCACATACACATATTTGTTAGCAATAATATCTAGATATCCACAATATATTCATAAACATAAATCAATTAATGAAGACATAAGAGGAGTGCCATAGGTGGATCCGCCCTGAAGCCCTCATGTAAACTCAAGAGGTTGTCCAACACAATCCTTCTTGCCTAGGGGCTTAGTACCTGCATACTCCACTCATGGCAACACCTCAGAAGACACTCGTCCTATTAGGGGAGAGGAACCATAGAGTCCAAGTGGCCTAAGGCCTACCACCTTCTCTTGCCCAATCCCGTATCTTGGGCCTAAGGGGCAGAGACCTAGGTGGGACCCCCATCTTTCTATAACCCAATCCCTAGTCAAGGGCCTAAGGGGCTGCAAAGCCCAATCCCTTGTTAAGGGCCTAAGGGGCTGCAAAGCCCAATCCCTTGTCTAGGGCCTAAGGGGCTGAAAGTGGGGTTTTTAGGCAATCCACTTCACCCATGTTCCATCCATCCTAATAGGTTTACAAGCACATAGTAGACAATCTTTAAACAATCAGATATATTTGCCTTCATCCAAGATTTATTTCATGCCCATAATCAAATATATTTTCATTTACCAATGGTTCTTTAAGTTCATCATTTTCTATGATAATTCTCATTATGCTAAGATTAAAGGAAGTCATTATATCAATAATCAAATTAACAATATCTAGTTCTTATATTTAGAAAATGCTAACTATTATTGCTAAGTGAATACATCACCTTGAGTTGTTGTATCTCTCCACCCTTTCTGATTCCTTACTCGCCTCCTTCAACCCTATATTGGATTGATTATAGGATGAGGACAATTCATAAATATACATAAACTCCTTATGTCTATATTAAAGAGTCATCATTACTTATAAGGCATAATAATTACTGCAAGTATCATTATTGTATATTTATATTATCTATATGTTCCTATATATATATATATATATATATCTATATCTATTATTAGTTAATCTAATTACCTTTACATAAACATGTTTTCTATATATATATATTTACTTATCTCTATATATAAGATATTTAGTTATTCACATATAATATATATGTGTCTATTTCAAAACCTATCTTTTACTTCCTTAGATTGGTATATATCTCCTACTGGTATAATAATTACTGCCTAAATCCCTTTCCTTATTTATTATTCTATTCCTTCCTGATGTATATCTATTTCCCCATATAAATGTTGTACCTCCAAACATTTTAATTTATTATTCTGAAGTTCCATCCTATCGTAAATATGTTGACTTACTATTCTGGAAGTTAATTCTAAAACCAGTATACTAACTTGCTGTTCTAAAATTCGACTATTTGATATATATCTGCTCGTTGTTTCTGAACTTTCCTTTTCTTTTTCCCCTTCCTAATCCCATGCCTCTCTTGTTTGACTTATTTGTCTTATATATCTGATCGAGTCTCAAAAGACATGACTTTTCATGTCATCCTTGGTACCCGCTTTTTCCAAGTGTTGTGTCCTTTGCAAGTGGACATTCCTTTTACCGGTTACTAATAAGGATCATTTGCTTATTATGATTGCTTTTAGTATATCCTATTTAAATATTTATTATTTTATATCGGTTATTTTATTTGTTATCTATTTATTATATTTTATATTTTGTTATTTATTTCATACTTTTTATTTGTGTATTTTATATTAATTTTATTCTCTATTATGATTACAATATTTAAATTGTTTTATATTTTAATATTTATAATATTGCATTATAATATTATCTTGTGAGAATTATAATTAAATTACTAATATTTATAATTTTAATATGTATTTTGTTTTTATCTTATGATATAATATTATTATAATAATATTTAAATTGAAATTTTATAATTTTGATATCTATTTTATTTAGTGTTTGTATGGTATTGGGGACATGACACCGTTCCTCCCTAGTAGGTTTGCAAACACTCAAAAGACAATCTTTAAGCAATCAAATACATTTGCATTCATCACTAATTCTTTAAGTCAATATCAACATCATGTTCTAGAACAATTATCATCATGTTAATAATAAAGAAAGCATTGCACCAATAATTAGATTAGCATCATCTATTATGCATATTAATACTAGAAATGCTATGCGGATCTCTTACCTTCATTCCCAATTGATCTGTTCTTCACACTTAGAAGATATTGTTAGTGTAGATCAAGCAAATAAGAATCTACTATCCAAACTTATTAAAATATCATAATTACTTATAAAGCTTACTAATGGCTGTGAGCATCATTATTGAATAATCATATTATCTATATGTCCCTATACATATATGTCTATATTCAAGCTTATAATAATTACTCCTGCATATACATATCAGATACATATATATATTCACCTATTTATACATATATATATATATATTAAATTAATGTTTACTTTTAATAATCTTGAAATCATGAATTATTCATTATTAAGTACTATGATTCACAAACCATAAATTAATTACTATCTTCTACACAATTTTGTATTCATAAATTCATTACTATTAACTATAACAATTTTCTGAAATGAAACATACTAAAATCTTACTACATAACCGTTGACCAATCTGCAGTAGCCTCTCCTCCTTTTCTTGAGCCAGCCGATGATATTACTATGAGGATAATAAATATTACATAATCTGCATATACCTTTATTGTCATATCTCCTTGTAACTCCCATGCTTCCCCGCCCCTCTCCCCCCAGATCTGCGTTCCTTCCTTCTATTTATACCATTCAAGGTAGGCGAGACATGGGGGGATGTATTGTTTGGTGAAAGAGGTGACTTTTCATAAAAACAAATATATCCTTTGTCAGACTTAATCGCTACCTTTTAAGGCTTATTATTATTTTTTTGATCACAATAATAGCTATTTTGAAAATAATATATTATTACTAATAATTATGATATTTCAGATTATATACTTATTTTATTATTTTATTTTGATGTTTTATTGAATATTTGATATTTAAAGTATAATAATAAAAACAATTTGCTAATATCTTATTATTATTTTATTCTAATGTATTACAATCTTTGATGTATAATGATTATAATATTTAGTATTTATATTTTGGTAATTACAATATTGTTTTTAATATTTATAATTATAAGATTATCATTTATAATTATTATAATATTAAACAGTTAATGTTTTTAATGTGTATTTTTGTTTATCTTGTTTCAATGTTTTATATCTCAATGCTACAATTTCGGGGGACATGACATCCATATTACAAGTCTAAGCAACTTGCGAGCTTGAATTTTCAAATTTATAATTGTGAAAATTCAAGCATGTAGGTCGTTTAAATGAAATTTTGTTCATATTGCAAGTTTAAATGACCTGCAGGCTTGAATTTTCATAGTTATAATCGTGAAAATTCAAGCTTATAGGTAATTTAATTGACAATTTGTTCATACTGCAAGTTTAGACGATTTGTAGGCTTGAATTATAACTGTGAAAATTCAACACTTATAGACTCTAGCATAGAAAGGAATCAAAGGATATTAAACCTTGAAAATTAATGAACAGCTTGTAGGTTGTTTAAACTTACAAATTTTTTTATTAAATTTCTGATTTCAAGCAAAAAATTATCAATGGTATCACCAAATGTGTGCCATAAATTTAGAAAAAAATATTGATGAAAACCAGTAGATTTTCATCATAAATCACTAGTCGTGTGCGCTAAATCCCCAATCACGTGCATGAAATGATTGAAACAATGATTTTTTTAACCTACAAGTTAAAAAAATGAGTTTATAGTGATTTGGTCAAGTTTTTCCCAAAATATTGCATGTTTTGTAGGTAAAATCACAAGTTTTTGTAGATAAAATCACTGCAAGTAATTGAAAACTTTTCGGCGAGTAACTTGCCAGTCTTTTTGACTCACAAGTATTCATGAGTTTTGTGAGTAATTGGTGAGTTTTGCAAGTATGGTTATAAACAAATATGTTTTTCAAATGTGGTTGATAATGATTTTGTCTAATTGCTTTTTTGATTAGTATTGATGGTACCTTGACTGTTGTGATCTAACAAACATGCCTCTAAATCAACCAACCTATATGTAGATTTACTGTGGTCAGAAAGTGTGCTCTCATATAGTCATACTCTCCATATACCATAGCTATTGGATGCACGTTGCCTTATATAAGTAAAGTTGAATTGTCTAATTCTATGTGTGCAATATTTGGTGTGTTCACTCTTTTGTTAGTACTTAACTATTGTGTTCTTTATTGGTATAACAAGGAGCACAACTGATTTCTGAAAAGTTTCCAGCTTACATTTTTCTCACCTAGACTCTACACTTTTTTAATTACTATGTTATTGTAGTTTATAGGCGTTTTGTATCCACATTTTTCTTGGTAAGCCTTCCTCTCTACTTATTTTTGTACTACTTCCTAGGGTAGAAGATGCCTTGGGAGTCTCTGCTTTGGCTTTGGCGATCATTATTTTCTCTACTTTCTAAGACCCATTAATCTATTTTGGTCATTTGTGGACATTAGTTTTTTCTCTCTCCTCATTAATAATAGTCTGCCTTTGTTTGTCCATCATGACAGTTGTTTGCTTACATCCAAGCTATCTTGAATGCTTATCTCAGAAATGGCTTCACCTACTAGTCTAATTTCTAATGGTCCTTCCACTTGCTGTATGGTTTCCGCTCACACTCTCCCCTGCCTTTTGATATTAATGTTGTCTAGTAATTTAAACATATTGTATTTACCACACCCATATTGTATTTAATTTAAATTGTGTTTCTTTATGTCATAACAATTTATCTTATGGTATACTTTTATTTTATTTGTAAATTGAGGGAAGCAGGTTCCTTTCCCTTTAAATTGACTATCGAAATAGAATTACATCCATACTTTTCATAAGCTTCTCTAAACTAAGCTTCTTCAACAATCAACCAATCTAACTAATAGGACCTTCTAAATTGGAGTGAGCCACAACAAACATGAATCAACCTATATAAAAATCTACATAAAAAACATGCTATTCCTTCCTCATTTAGAACGGAGAGTCATCTTGCAATGAATCTTAACTTTTTGAGGAGGATTTCTTTTCTTCAACCATTGTTCAAAAATCTTAACTGCTATGTGTGGAAACATCAATAATTTTCCCACAAGCCATCCCATAGGTAAAGACTTCTCTAACTTAGTGATATAGAGGAAGGAAGATAAATCCCATTTGGAGTCTTGGGAGTGGCTGCCTCAATCTCAATTGAGAAAAGGATTCTATTGGGAGAAAGAGGGACCTCAAGGGAAGCTTTAGTCTCCAAAGAAACAGAAGCCATGGGAGCATCAGTTTAATTGCTGGGAGCAATATGCTAATGCCACAGTTCTGCCCCTTTGTACAAAATATCCTGCATGATAGAATTGATCTTTTTTGCTGTGGAAGAAGATTTTGGATAGCATAGCATCCACCAAGTGATTAGCAGCGTCAAATGACCTACACATAAAAGCAATTCCTTCATAATCCAACTATTGTTTTTATATTTTGTGACCAACCCTGAGCCATATCTTTTTTGGTAATTTCTTGGATAAATCTGTTTCTACAAGAGTCCAAACACAGGTGAAATGAGGTTAGATCCCAGATTTATCAAGGATTGCATTTCCTGAAGGAATTGCTAATTGAGGAAAAGTATAGAAGTACTCTAGAATTGTTAGGGGAGCTTGGGCAATCTAACTCAAACCAGAGTTATTGAAAAGGTCTTGGAAAGCGGATTCAAATCTGGTTACCATGGGTTGCAACATAGGGAATTTTCGCCGAAGATTACAGCCCCCCTAAAGCAACATTTACTTGTCCTTTGTAGAGTTACAGATCACAAGGGTAAAATGTTTTGCACATGGTCAGATGAAAAGTTAATCTTCTAGAAGGGGCTTAAAAGTTTTCAAAATTCACTCATCCAAATATCTTATGGTATTTTTTAGACAGTTTGTTGGTGTTTCAATTAGCACCTCTGGAGTCCTTATTGGAAACGGACAGCTATGCACAGTGCGTGATGACTGCTCTTGAAATTATGGAGGGGAAGCTCCGTCTTGTTTGCTGATGTTTGCGTAAAAGTAAAATGGACTAAATGTTCCTATCTTTTTTACTCAGTGGGCAGGACACAAGGGTGCATAAACACAATGCGTTGCAGCTAAGGTTTTCTCTGGTTTCTATAGATCTTAACTACAACTATGCTAACTTTTAATCTATCCTATCTCCTCAAGATAAACAGAGCATGAGGGCATAGGAGTGGGAATGGATGGCTGGATCACTTAGGCCGACCGTCTCTCAGAATACACCTGAGGCTCTGAACTCTTAGATCTACATTGGAATAAAGTCTTATGCAAGCAATCACTCTTACGGTAAGATGAATCTCAGGATTGCCAAGAAGGAGGAACCCCTGTTTGAGGTGTAGGCTAGGATGCAACTTACTAGAAACAACAAAGTACGATGAACTGACTAACAAGATTCTCGAGGAGGTGACGACACCTGTCCAAAGTGTAGGCTGAAATACGGATCATTACACAACATCAAACGACAATCATTAACATCAAAATACCCAAGGAGGTGACGACACCTGTCCAAGGGGGAGATTGAAACAATAGATTGTAAGAACAAGACGTTGAAAGAACTTGAAACTTTTGGATCAAATTGCATGTGCCTTTTGATTTCTTTCTTCAAACTTTCTCAACGAATTACAAAGATTTGGGACAACAAAGGTACCAAATCATACACAATTGCTTATCAAAACCAAATAACTCTCATCCAAGAGTGAACAAATATAGACTTGCAAGCTTGTTGGCTCAATGGCACAACAATTTTGTGTAGTAAATAATGGTTACAAAATAATGAGCAAAGACTCTTATTTATAGAACTCAAAGGAGTAGGCAACCCTAAAGTCTCCTTGAGTTAACAATGAGTTCTTGCCAATCAATCAACAAGATTTATTCCTAAATAGGGGGAACAAGCAGTTAATTAGAAATCTAGTTTAGTTAACTAAAACTAAACTAAAAGTGAACTCAAATTACAAAAGTGTCTCGAAAATAGACATCCACAATTAGTGGAGATAGATATCCACAATTAGTGGAAGTCAAAATGGACATCCATAATTAGACAAAATAGACATGCATGATCTATGGGATGGTGAGTTAACTTGGAAAGGGGCATCAAGTTAACCCCTGTTTGTCATTAATGCCATTTTTGGAGGGTAGGACGTCCTTTCTAGGTGCTTTACACCTCTTCACCTCTAGTCAACAGCTCTTCTAGCCAGTCGTTGACTTCTTTTGCCTCTGCGCAATCAATGCTTCGTAGGATGATGACATGTCGCATAAGCATCTCCTCACCACATGCAATAGCTGACTGTTTCCAATAAGCACTCCAGAGGTGCTAATTGAAGTGCCAACACAGTTTCAAGCGTGCTTTTTTCTTTTTCATGCACTAGCCTTGTATAATGAAAATGATGCCATGGAATCAATGTTTTTGTCATGTCAAGTTTTTGCGCTCTGCTAAACTATTACCCTACCAGTTGCAATGTAAATAGGACATGACCGAACATACCAAGTGATTGTAGACGAAGAATGGTGATTGCTTTATTTTAGGGTAGTGTTTTTACAATAAAAATGTAGAACAAGGACCATGTATAAAATCGAACTTCTTTCCTTCACTATGAGAATTGTATTTAAAGTGCTCAACAATTGCCAGATAAAACACAATGGTCAACAACCACTTACAACTAATTCCTAGCAACTACCCACAAGTCAACAACTAATTAACAACATTGTTGGCTCCATACATACTAATAGAACATAAAATGTTCAATTTATGCTAATGACATTATTGTTTTGATAACGAAAAAAAGTTATGTTAACAATAGTAATAAGGTTAAAAATGAAAGACACCAATTAGCCCATTTCAACATGTTATTACTCACTCAAGATTGAAAAATTCACGATTTGCAATGTTTTTTTCCTAACCTTACCTTCCCCATTAATCTTTGGAGAGTGTGGCTTCCAACTATTCTCCAATACATGCCTTTATTTGCCTAAAAAGCAAGAAGAATAAAATGGGATGGTTTAACTGAAAAAACTAATCTCAATTTGTCTATGACTAGAGATTGTAATTTAGAGGTGTTGATGGAGCTCTTCATAGGCAGAACCATTGTTCAAAAACATAGATTTGGAAACCTCTTGGCAGGCCAAAATTTTGACTTGGACTTGGCAAAAACCTAGCAAATCAAATAAACACATAAATAAATAAAATAAACTTAAATAACTGTAACATTCAATTTAAAAAGAAAAAAAGGATAAGAAAATAATTCAATTCTTGTATAGCTAGGAAAATTTGTTAATTGTTTAGCAATGGAAAAATAATTGTAAAAAAAGCATTAAAAAAAAAAAAATCTAGCTTGAGGGCTTTTGGAAAGAACTTGGCAAAAATTTGGTAAAAATGGTCAAAATTTGACAAATGATTTTCTGGCAAGTAACTCACTGATTACTTTTGGCTTGGGAGTACTTGCCAATTTTCAAGTAGCTTACAGGATATTTAAAGTATGGGCAGAACAGGCTAATTAGCATATTTTGTTCAATAATACAAGCATCTTCTTTTTTGTTTACAGAGATCACTATCATAAATGTATGGAAGAAATTCTTTGTGTGGAAAAACTGGCTTAATCATGTTTTATTTTCTTATAGCCACCTTTTTAGAAACTCTCTTGATGCCACCTCTGATTCCATTGGGGAAAGGAATCTCAAGATGTCATTTGCATACAATGCAAAAGTTGTTTAGGGGTGGAAAATAGGGCATTGTTTATGCGTACCTTTAAAGTCATAATTTTTGAAGGACCAATGCCTTACCAACATCTCATGTGAGCCTTAGTCCTGCAGGTTGTCTTGAATATAATCTCTCTTTCATCCCTGGACATTCCCTATTGATTTTGCTTAAGGAAAGAATTGAAAACATTTCTTCTTTGGAATCCAAAGCTATATACTCATGCAGTCACATAGTATAAGGATATGATAGATATATCCACAGCATTATAAAGCATAGAATTTTCCCAATTTTAATTTTTTCATTTTTCATATCTATTTCAATTTTCTTTCATTACTGGATGTTTCTTTGTTTGCAATATATTTGTTCAGATTTCAAATAATTGTTATTTTCAGCTCTTCTATGATTTCATTCTCTATAACCACAAATTTTCCTTATAATCCCAGGCAATTATGTGTAAAGGAAATTGACGATAATTCTAGTTCTTTATATCTGTTTTATTTACTATTAGATAAAAGTTTAAAACTGTTGCTTGCGTACATCTTTCAATCTTTGCTTCAGTGGCACTGAAATTCTTGTTTCTAGTCGAGGGCTGTTATTGTCTCATGACCAATTGATAGGTGTAAATTTCTATTATAGAGTAAGATTTTGCTATTGAATCCATTTGATATATCTGGAGTTGAAAATTAGATTATGTGTAGCTTTTAACTATTCCAGTCTTCATTTGCAATCTTGGCATTTGCTTTTTGACAAATGCAGGCTAGCAGACAAAGTAAATCATTTTTGGAGGCTGTGACAGAGATTCTAAACTGTACATGGGATAATGAGAGGATTGAGTACGCTTTACCTCCATTTATGGCCTTGGTGAGTTTTTTTGAGCCTTTAATTCACATTATGGTAAGTGTTTTCAGGCAAGATGTTGCATGAAGACACTAGGGATTCCTCCAATTATGATGCATTGAGATAGAAATCATCCAACATACTTAAAGGAAATACATGCAAATAGAAGAATAGGCTTTGTTTTTCAATATCTTTTAATTTTCCATTTTAAGTTTTAGATGTAACAGTCAAACATGGTAACTGTTTATGCAGCTATTGGGGGAACCAGGATATGGTGGGTCTTGTACACCATCTATGGTAGGTGCAGTTCAATCATGGAGGAAGAGAGATCCACAAAATTCTCAAGTAATATGGAAACAATTAGCAGAAGCAAATATGTCTGTGGAGAGAGAACTACTTTTGTTAAAGCATATAGCTGAAGAGCAACCAGAGGATTATAAAAAGACTATAGAGAACTGTAGCAAAATTTTAGCTGAAAAGGTGCATTTAAAGTTTTCATACCACTCCTAATGATCTACATTTATATAAATATGACGACTGCTTTGTTTTCCTAAATATGCTTAATTTCTTTTTTCCCCTTGGAAGGAAATTCTCAACATATGGAAATTTAAGATTGACAATTAACAAATTAAAATTTTGCAGCATTTGAACTCTCTAATTAACACAACAATCAATCAGAGTAATTAGTTTCCAACTTTCAATTATTTAGTTAGGTCACTGAATTCAGTTGTTGATTTTTTTCCATGGTTGCTTCATTAACATCATCAGTTAGAAGAAAACATGGAATCCAGATACCAACCACTTATCACATCATCAAATTTTCTTTCTAGTTCACAGCATATACAGATAACCTAGATATGTCATGAACCTTTTCTATTAATATTATGATAGCCTGATTACTTTGTTTGGAGCCATTCACCTTCTCAGCAAGTGAAATCATTTTCAGATAAAACTGTAATGGCTGAGGTTTTGTACCCAACAAGTCATACTGGGACAATAAACAGATGAGTCTGCTGCTGGTGAATAAATGTGGTAAAGAAAGCCTGAAGTATTTGATTTGCAAAGGTACTCCACATGGAACAAAATTCTAAAATGCATATGGCATTAGGGTCACTCCTATTTGGGACAATGCATATCTTTTCTCACGTGCATTTAATGCTATTTTTGATGTGATACTTAATGTTTTATTTTGTCCTATTTGGGACAATGCAAGACTGAACAGCATGTAAGGGTCCCAAAGATGCTTCAGTCAACTGGACGTTACATGTAGTCAAGGAGGGAAATTTTAATTTTCGAATGAGGAAGGAATCTCCAGCAATAGTAAATTTTATGACAACTCTATGACGATTGCGCATAACTTTTGTGACAACTCGCTAGTCATCTCTCCTGAATTGGAAAATTTCTAAGTAGTGGGGGAGTGAATTAAGAGCAACTGCTAAACTGGGCGCCATCTTTCAATTATATAAACTCTGAAGCTTCACAAGTTGCAGAGTTGAGATTGTGAGAGTGCTGAAGTTGAGAGTGACTGCTGAGTGAGTGAGAAATTTTTGAGCTGAATGAATTATTTTTCTAAGTGCTGAAGTTGAAGTGAGTGAGTGCTGAGAAGGAAAAAATTCTGAAGTGAGGAAGTTGAGCTAGATTTTTCTAAGTGCTGAAAGTGATATTGCTGAAAGTTGCTAAAGCTCGAAGTTTGAATTTCGGAATCAGAATTCTCGAGGTTTGGAGTTGGTAGTGTAGTGCTGAAGATTTTCATTTTCAAAGCTAACTCCACCTGCCAGCCATCTCATAGTAATTTTATTTTCCAAGTTAGAATTGTAATCCTTGAATTTTATTTTGCAAATGGTTGAAGTTTGAAGGGGAGATGTTGCCGGAACAAGCAAAGCTGCAGGCAAAGCTAGAAATACTGAAGCAGGCAAAGAGAATGCCTCCAGGCAGGCCATCATCAAGTAGCTGAAGAAGTCTTTTCTTCCTAAGTCTAAGTTCGTGTCAAATCTGGGAGGTTTGACTAATACCAACCTTGGTTCATTCAACCTCGAGGCATTCAAAAGAAGAATATATGGGCAGGGTGGTCATCCTCCATTAGTGACATCACACAACATCGTGAGGAGTGGATTGTATGCAGCTGCTGGTTTTCCACCAACAATTCGATGTCCTGAGCTGATAATGGAATGTGCAAACTATTATAGGCCAGACCACCAAACAATTGTCTCTTTTGAAGGCAAGATGTTGGCTAACTTCACACCTAAGGCTATCGGAGAGGCGTTGGGGATTCCAGCTATGGACAAAATGTTGTACAAGTCTAGAGAAAGGGCTGATAAAATGTATGCCTCATCTTTTGATAGGTGTGCAAAGATAATTAACACGTCATGGATGAGGAAGCCAAAGCCTCCTGGCGCCAAGTTGCCAAAGCAGATTATTTCCGAGGAGTTGAAGCAAGAATATTGTGATTTAATCATGATGCTCAACCGAGTGAATGGCAGCCCACAGGCATACGTTTTTGAGCCTTGGATGTTTTTCTACATCAGCGTGGTGCTAGAAGGAAAAGAGTATGTAGATTGGGAAAGGATGATCAACGACAACATAGATGAGCAATTTAGAAGCCTGAGAAGAACGAAGACATTTTATATGAGCTCGTATTTGATCTATATGCTAGCTCGGATGACGAAGTATAAGGGATTGACATACCAGGAGCCGATTGGATGTGGTTCCTGTCAATTCAAAATCCATGAAGCTTGTAGACAGTTGCATTTGACTGATACCTCCAGCTTCAAGAGAGTGAACGATGCTTTCACTATGCACATCATGAGGACTCTTCAACGGAGAACGCAACAAAGAATATCCAAAGATGCACAAAAGTTGATTGAAGAGTACGGGTATTGGTTCATCCACTTCCCAAAGTTCACTTACATAAGACTGTTGAGGTTCCATTCATATGCCTACCGACTGCCAAGATACCCCACAGATAGGATGGTGATGCTTGAACTGTCTAGGCAACTCATGGCCTCTGACAAAATCATAAGGAAAAAGAAGAAAGGAGGATTGCATTTCCCTATTGTTATGGGAAATTCACTCGAGGAGTGCCCTTCTTTGCAAGCAGCCAAGGAAGCAAAGGAGGAGTTACAATTCTATCACCTCACTCTACACACCAGCCGACAGGATTTTGATCCTCAAAGGAGGATTGGGGTGATATAGGGTGAAGAATATCGACACAAGGCTCATGTAGAAGATTTTTGGACAAATGCAGAAGATGAAGCTGAGATTAGAAGGAGGATGTTCTTCAGATTACCTCTGAAATTGATCAGAGAATGCGAGGTTGTCCAAGTTCTAGACCAGGTGGATGAGGATGCCAACATTATTCACCCAGATTATGAGTCAATAAAGGACATACCAATCCCACCACCTGGTTGGGCAGAATTGGAGATCATGGACTTGGACACTTTGTCTATGCCTGTTTTAACATTTACAAGGAGCTAGGTGGATGGACATGTTAATAGGCTTAAGAGAAAATCAATTGCCCTCACATACAATCTCATGGGCGATTGAAGGCCACTGATATCAATAAAGAAGAGAAAACAAGCTGCCCAAGCTACAGAGCCATAGGAGGAGGAACCAGTTCAGCCTGAGCCTCAGAGGACAGAGGAAACATCACCTACGCAGCTGTTGGCTCACTCTTTTAGCGTACAAGAAGTTTTAGTCTTTGCAAGTCAGAGGATTAGAGTGGATGAAGGACAAGAAATGGAAGAAGTCAACCAACCATTGCCTAGGGAGCTTGATAGTCAGAGCGCTAATGCTCCTAGGAGTGTCGACCAGCCGAATGAAGATGAAGAAACAGAAACAGACACTCGCCTAGATCGTGCAATCAAGGCAGCCTTCGAAGATGAGAACACCACGGAGCCTGAAGTTCGGGGTCTTGAGGAGGATAGTCGGCACATGGAAATGGATGAGCCTCAACCGAATGTTGCTGAAGAGGAACTTCATGAAGAAGAAACAACGAAAGAGCAGCCGCTTGTCATTAGTAGCGCTCAACAAGATGTCCCAAATTGGCTCACCAGTGCAATAAGAAGAGATCAAGAGGACGACACCGACCCAACAATAGAGATGGAAGAGCTCCTTGATAGAATAAGTGGGTCACCTAAGAGGAAGAGAGCCAAAAAGTACTCCAGGATGGAAACAAATGAGTCAGGTTCTCGCACTCTTCATGTTGCGGTTCCAAGGGAAGAATGTGATCTAGATGAAGCAATGCCTGAAAATTACACAATCACTACAGTTGAATTGGGGCGCCCTACTGGAGCACAAGTTATTGAGGAAGCTGAAAACTCCCTAGGCACTAAAGATAGGCTTTTTCAAAAGGGAGAGAAATACAAGAGGCTGAAAAGGGAGCATAGGGCGTTAGTTGGGTATGTGCAGCATCTAACACATCCATGTGCTCAGGAGAACCCAACGGTGGAACTTTTAGCTGAGCTTCCATGGGAATCAATTAGCAGGCTAAAAGAGGTGAAGAAGGCAATTCAGGAGGGAGACAAGTGGATTGGCGGTGTTCGTGCTGAGGCTAGGAAATTCATTGAAGATCTTGTCTCCTCTTTCCAGCATACTTCTAGCATCCTCTCCCATATGGAGAACATTGAACAGGCATGGAGTGATACTCACATATTTCAGGATAAGACTATCCCATGTCTAGCTGCTCTGATGCATATGCCAGTGCAGACTTTGATTGAAGGAGGGGTGATTCAGGCGGGAGATCGATATGATTTTCCGGGCTGGTATTCCGCAACATTCACTGGCCGAGGTTTCTTTGACACGGCAAGGACAGAGTCGGCCAAGATCAGGAAGGCCATGGGAAACATTTAGGAGGGCATCTTCAACACGTTGGAGGCATTGTTCACAAAACGACTAACTTCCGAGGAGGTGACAGTGGATGAATTGAAGGGAAAGTTGCAACCATTCTTCTCTGAGATGAGAGTTTTTGCTCAAGTTGACTTTGAGAATATCTCAACGTTCTCTGCTATTATTCAAAGCACGCAGGAATCCATCCGGGCCTGGAGAAAATCTTGCATCCAGCAGGAGCAAACAATTGCCATCCTCGATTACCAGCTTAATCTTACTCCAGCCATTTTTGAACAGGAGGTTGATGCAATGTTGGCCTGGTTTGTTGCTTTTGTGGTCAGAGAGAAGAACAATGGGAACAGGATCCTGGACGAGAATCTTTTAGAAGGGTAGTGGGCATTAATTGCCCATATTGGTCAAAGGAGGAATTTGCCATTTTTTTGCTCATTAATTGCACCACCCCTCCACCTTTTGGCGGTTTTTAGGGAACAATCTAGTCTAGGGCTAATGTGGCTCAATCTGAGCCATCCATTGTAATTTAATCTGGACCATCCATTGAGATTGGCCAACTATATAAAGGGGACCCCCCCTCATTTGTACATTTTAGATTAGAGATCAAAGAATAGAGCATAGAGAGACAATTTAGAGTTAGCATAGTTTCATTGCATAGCATAGTTTGAAGGAGAAGGAAAGTTTTCCCTTGAAAACTTTGTAAGGAATTGTTGTGAAAACTATCATAATAAAAAGAGTTTCATTGATGATGATTTTGTCTTTTGTTATGAGCAGCTAGCAAGATTTCTTCGTCCTTCTACTTCAAGTAGGACATAAATTAGAGTGATTTTCATTTTCATGCAAGTAGTTAGTTGTGGATTGTGGTGTTTGATTGAAGCAGCTTCGCTTAATCCATACCACTAGTAAGCTTTCCTTGTGTGGTCAACTGGAGTCCTTTTCAAACTTAACTTCGATTGTGATTCATGTGTTTGTATGCATCGTCCTGATGGTATTTGCATGTTGAGTTGTAATATGAATACCTTTTGCTGTTCCCTTGAAGATTGCACCGATTTTGTTGAAGCTGTCCAACGCGAGGCAAGGCAAAATCCGGTTGAAGTCTGCTGAAGTCAAGCCCCGTACATCTTGCATTTAGACTAGGACATAAATTTTCTAAACCCTGCACTCATTTGATTTCCACACATTTTTGGTTAGTATAGGAAACACATACCTCATTGCTAAATCATTCGTATTGCACAAAAAAAATAAAAATCCCCTTTCAATCATTAACCTGCTGTCAGCTGCAAATATTCTGAACAATTGTGTAAGTCCCCTCGTGAAAACAGCAAATCACAACGAATCAACTGAGGGTATTCCATTGCATTATCGGAACCTTGGAGTTGAACGTACAATCTCTCTTGCAATCTTAGCGTACGGAATACTTTGATCAAGAGAGAATGGAGTAGCCTTCAGATACTTTGTTCTGCTGATTGGTGCGGTCACAAAAATCACATCAACACTAACCATTTCAAGAGAGTGTTGTTTGGCATGTAGTTTGGATCGACCAACATCACTTCATGCTTAACTATAAAATCTTGCATGTCTAAAAGATAATGCCTCTTACCAATGTCATCCACATAGAAATTATTGATCACCTTATGATTAACCAAAACATGTGAAGATAGTGGATTGTTGTACACAATCATAGAGACAATATTTCCTTCATACCTTTCGTTGGTGTCTTCATAGAATTCATGCAAATATTCTTGAACTTGTGGATTTCCATCATTAGTTGCCAATCCACAGAGTGTAGCATGCTGAATACCACATACATTACTGGTCATAACATCCATCTAATGGCTGCAAACTATTCCTTCTTGTGGCAATTTCTCTTCCCAACTCAAGAGTGCACATTCTTGACGTACCTTCCAATCACCATCAACATATTGAATCTCCTTGGTATTTTGCAATGTTTTATCTTTATGGAGTTCATTTATTCCTTCAACTATTTGTTTGATCTCCATAATCCTCGTATTAGCTAAGTGTACCTGCAATAGGTGATTGATTTTCTGCTTTGCATAAAGAGTGATGAGCTAGGGTAAGATCAAGGCAAAGCCTATCAACCTCTTTCTTCTTCTCTTGGTAGGCATCATAGGTCTCCTCTGCAAACTTAATGGCATTATCCCTATCTGAGAGCAAATGCAAATAATCTCTCTTTATTGATTCCAATGCTTCTTTGATGGTTTGCATCTTGGAAAGAGTGTCTCCCACCTTAACTCCATTCTGTCTCTCTTCAAACTGAATGTCAAGTAGAGTTCTTCAATAAAATTGTGTGAGCTATCAAATCTTGATAACGTTTTAACAATTTTCTCTTTTGAAACCATTAATTTATCCTTCAAAACTTGCAACTCTTTAGGCCCTTGATCACAATCAGCAAAGAAGCTTTGCTCATCAAACATCAACTTTTCTGATTTGTTTTCGTTGACATGATTTTCAAAATCAGCTTCCTTTCTAACCTTTTCACTGCATAATTCCTGAATAGAAGGCTTGTTAGCAATATCTTCAAACAATGAATCATCAAAAGTTTCCGTTGCTTGCTCCCCTAAGCATTTCGGTGTCAAAACACCTGGATCCCATGGTCTCATGAATATTTGATTTTGTTCTTAACAATTATGCCCAACAAGCTCTCCATGAATGGTTGGTTTCTTCAATACATCACCTTTAGAGAGATCTAAGTCAAACACACTTGAGTTATAACAATAATTAGCTTTATCATTAAGAACACCTATCTCAACAAAATCTGCCCCAAAGTCATTCTGAAGTAATTTCAGCGTGGGAGAGTCCCACTCATATTCTGAATTATTATCAACAAAATGATGTACATGCTCCAACTTAGTTGCTGTTTTGAGATTTTCAGCGACCTCTGTTGGCATTTAAATTCTCACCTCGGGAATGCGTATTTGAAACGGACAGCTATGCACAGATAAACTGCTCTTCAAATTAGGAGGGGAAGCTCCCTCTTGCTGATGGTGTTGAAAGAAAGTAAACTAAGAACTAAGTTGCCTATCTTTTTGATCAGCTTAGAGCACAAGGTTTATTAAACACAAACGCCGCAGCTGAGATTTTCTGTTTTAAGAACTTCAACTACAACTAACTTAAACTAAAGACGTTTCTAACTTCTCAAGTAATAAGCAGAGCAAGAGAAACTAGAAATGAACGAGGTTGATTTTTGACAAAATACTTCAATAAACTCTCTCTCAACGAACATCTACACACTTCAATGCAAGTTGAAATCAAGATCATAAAAGTAGAACATAAATAACGGAAATCTGAGATATTATATCAAGGCAAAGGAGGCTCATGATTTTATTACTCAAACTTCTAGAACAAAACTCACTTCTAACATGCCTGGAATAAGAAATTGCAGCTAAAGAGGCTTGCAATCTTATTCTTACACAATAAAAACAACAATCACACTAACTCCTTGTTGGCTAAAGAGGCTCAACAATTTGCTATCACAACACAATTGAACAACACTCGAATAACAAATAGAAGGCACAATAGGCTCAGCGTTTTGTTATCACTAGCATGGTTAAAGAAACTAATGAGCAAAGGCTCTTATTTATAGACAAGCAAAGGAGTAGGGAACCCTAAAATCTCCTTGCTTTCACAATCTAGGCTTGCTCAGCAAGCAAGCTTTATTACTAAATCTAGAAAGAAGATAACATCTAACACCTAACAAAGCAGAAAAAGCGGGAAACACCAACTATTTCATTTTATTTTCTTTCTCTTCTCAAAGAATGGATAAGAATTATTCCAAGAATAGAAAGAAAGCGGGAAAGAAACCTTCTAGAAGAAAGCTGCTTTAAAGCTTGATCACATCCGCTAGAAAATTAGAAACTGTGTCCCGGTTTGGTGCATCTATGCCCTCAATAGCAAAACACCACTTTTCTAGAATATCTTCAGCATCTGTAACAGACCTAAGGAAATCTTCGACCTTATTGGCTGCTTTCTCGAACTTTGCTAACATCATCGAGATATGGCCTATCCTTCCACCAACTGGATTGCAACTGCGAACAACACTCTGGAATTGATCTTGCACTTCATCAAGCCCGACATAGGAACCATCTTCAAGACTGCACCGAGAAGGAATCTTTGTGATGAACTCACTGATAAAAAGGAGAGCTTCGATCACCCTTTGTCTGTAGGCGATGAATTCTTCGGATATCCTCTCATAGGTTTTAACTTTGAAAACATGACACTCTTTCCAAGGAAGGATTTGTCTCTTGTGTTCTTTTGAAACTGCTGAACCATAGGTCGTGTCTAAATCAGCAATGATGATCTCATGCCTTGGTCTAACTTCAGCCAGTGTTTGTTCAAACCCTTGAATTCCTTGACGTAGCTCATGAGCGTTTTCTCTTAACTGGAACATCCGTTTCAAGATCTCCTTTCCTCTGACAATGAAACTCTCGATCCATTCCTGAGTTTCTTTCCCACAAATGACCAGCTGTTTTAACTGATGATGATCAGCTGGTGTCTCTAAGATCTAGGGCAGCAACTAGGTTGCCTGTGAAGAACCACAGACAAGGTTAGAAATACAAAGCCTGAGCTGCTGATTTTCAGCCTTGAGGGCTGCCTTGTCTTCTCCATCTTTGAGCACTCTTTCTTGAAGGTTTTCGGACACAACTCTGAATAGACTCACATCCGCATGCCTGGTATTTCTACCATGATTAGCCTTGATCATGACAAAGTCATCCATATTCACCTCATCCTTGTTCTTGTCTTCTGGGGGCAATGCAGTCTCCATGATTATCTCATTATCAGGATTCCTATCAAAGTGAACTTGCTTCTTTGCTTTCTTTTTAGGATGTTATCGAAATCATCAACACTCACTTGATATGAAGGCCTTCTTCTTACCCTTCCTAAGGAGTTCTCAAGCCAAGACACAGTAGTATCTTTCATAACTTCCTTAGGAGGTACTACTACAATTTCTTCATCATCTTCGATATCGAGATCGATGTGAATTAGTTCTGTCAAAGGTACTGAGACGTGTTAAAGGTGGCTCCTCTGTTTCTTTTTGAGGTACGGGCTCGTTAGGAGGAGCTTCTGTTTCAGCTGTAGGCTGCTCCTGTATGACTATACCTGAGAAGTCTAACCTTCTTTTTACATTTTTATTTAATCTACTCCCTTTGACGCCTTCTTGAGATTGACTCTTACCCTTTCCTTTTGACTGTGTTCTGGAAGAAGAGGGAATTGTTCTTGGCAGCTCTGCTACTGGAATGGAGTTTTTCCTCTTAAGGAGTAAGAAAACCTTGCTATGCTCAAGGACTTGTCTTGTCCTGTCTTCAACTGAGAGTTACTCTTTATTAGCTCAGTTAACTTGTGGAAGAGGCTGATCTTCAATTCGCTTTTGAGTATACATCGGGAGAAGCACATCCTCGTCATCATCTGATAACCCTTCTATGTCTTCATTTAAACAGTCCTTCATCTGGTGGAGAGTAAGCCTGCTATAACTACGTCTCTGCACCTCGAACTCATTTGTACAATTAGCCCAAAAATCTTCAAGTGCAGCTATATGATCATAGTTTTTCTCAAGTCGGCCAGCGTAGACACCATGAGGATCAAATGATCGTCTCTCCTTGTAAGACTTGAGGCTGAGTTTATCTAACTCATCTCCCATTGTCTTTGCATCTGTGGCAGTCCTGCATGTATAGATTCCCAGCCCTAATGGAAAATGAAGAGAGGGTTTCCTTCTATTCCTCAAGACTGTATGAACATCATGGGCTTGCCTTAAGAATTCCATGAAGACGACCTCGTCTAACGGATACCTTGGTAACATAAGCGGGGCACCTGAATAACCATAGACCCTGAGATAGCTGAAAGTGGGAAACTGTATGAACCAATCTGCCCACTCCGCCATCTCTGCCCTGGCAACTGAAGATATACGGACATGTAATTCATTGTCCAGGTCCCGCACAGTGTACATCAGAAAAGCCTTGTTCACTCTTTTGTAGTGATGCAGCGACTTCATGAATTCCAACTGGGAATAGTAATTGTATATATGTTGTATGCTCAATGATCCCTCAGTGTTCAACCCTCTGAATTGACCTTGATAGGCCACCAGGTAGACTAGGTACGACACCATATGAAACTCATGATATTGGAAGTATTATGTTATTTGTTGATGTAGATTGCCACTAATCAAGGTAGGCCAATCATAGAACTCGGTTTTCTTCATGATGTGGGGTATGGCGTAAAACATCCAAGGCTGAAACTTGGCATCTTCTGAGCCAGTTACCCTATTGAGCAAGGTGATAATGATGGCAATCTCGTCCTTAAACTCTCCTCGCCCGACATTCTTTGGCAGAGTCTTATGCTTTTCTTTCATCCACCTCTGCGCAATCTTCTTACTATATTTGTCTTTATGCATGTCCCATATCCTTTCACATTCGCCCTTTGAGAGAGTTACACTTTCAGGCCATGGGGGAATGGAAAAACACTTCTCTATCATATCAGGCTTCAGACTGCAAATCAATCTGCCATCCACTGACTGGATCTCCCTTGTAGCTGGGTTGTAATGCTTGATGCAAGCGATTACGAACTCAAGACTCTGAACTGCTATAGGAATAGATGCTGCTGCGAGGAGTGTAATGTCCCCTTCTCGAGCATGACTTCTTCTGATTGACCGTTAGCCTATTCTGGAGACCCGTAGGCTTCTCGGTGGGGAAATTAGGGTTTCTTGGTTGGTGGTTTCTTGTGCTCACGGATTGGTGATTGAACTGCGGTTTCCTTTTGGGTTTTTCGTGAGCTTTTCGGTGGTGTGTTCTTCTTGGCATTCTGAGCACTTTTGCGAATTTACTATTTTTAGTAAATTCTATTTCTGGCAATGGTCCTGTTGGGTTCGGCACGATTGACCTTCTACTTCAGTATGTTCAGTTGGATTGCTCAACTTTGGCTTTGGGGCATGTTTGGAGAGATAAGTTGAATTATTTTAATAAAGTTACATTCAAATGTTATATTTTGCTGTTGACCCCCCCTTAGCCTAGTGATTGAACTTATGTTGTTTTTAAAAGAGGGTCTTTGAGGGGTGGCGCTTCATGGAGGTATTTTATTATATTCTTAAGTCCAAAAATCAATGTTTGAAAAGGGACGCCCATCTTGAGGGAAAATCATTTTTAAATTAAAAAGTCAAATTGCTTTGAAAAAGGGGACGCCATCCTTGGAGGGAAAAAGAGTTACTTTAAATTTGAAAAAAAAACAGGGTTTCTAGAAGCTTCTGGAAAGGCATCACAAGTTTATAAAAGGAGGTCTTGGTCTTCATTTTCATCATCTAACATCTTGAGTAAAGTTATGCTGCCGAAATGGTGAGAGGATTGCTTCGAGGAATGAATGCCTCCTAGTTAGGCTCAACTTTGTGCTTGAGAGACAGCTCAACTTTGTGCTTGAGAGACAGCACCTAGTGGAGAGGTTTGCTTATTTTGAGTGAAGTTTGTAATGAGGTTTGCTTTGTTGTGAGTTATTGCATTTGTAGTTCAGTTATTTGCATATTTATGATATTTTCTGGAGTTGCTGAGAACATAGCTGATTGTAGTTTTCATTCATATTGCAAAAATACAAAAAGATTTCATTCTGGGTACTTCACATTTCAGCTTGTTAGGGTAGGGCGCCATTCTCAGTTAAGTTTCAGAATTTTTAAGCAAGTGCTGATTTTTCTAGAAGAAAATCACCCTTCTCAAGGGGCCGTAGCTTTTGTACTTGCATTGGGAATTGTGTTAAATTAAATACTGCAGATTGGGTCTGGTTTTTGGTTCTTACTTGGGCACTTTGGTCATAGAGAGCTAATGCATTTCGTTTGGGGTCGTTTGGTTGAGAATTGAGGGAGCTGTGATCATTTCAATTAAATTTTGTGTTGCTGGTTATTAGTTTCAGACCTTGTTACAGTCATATCAGTTTGCATTTAGGGTGTTCTTTGAACTGAGTTGGTGTTAGAAAGCTTTGGAAAACATTGAGGAAGTCATATTTACCCTTGCTATGATTAAAGAGCTCTAATTACTCGATCTTGCAGGCATTTCTCAACATATTGTAAGCTGAATAGTAGTACTGTCAGCATCTTTATTATTCTTGCAATTTCAATGTTTGTAACTGCCCACTGAATAAGTGGAAGAGGTTGGCTTGCCGCCTGTTTACTTAGATTGCATTGTAATTCCATAAGTCTCTGCCATATGGTCGCCTCTTATCCACCATGGATTGAGTAGCACATACTTGGTGTTGAGTTAATTTTCAGTATTGCAATAGATAGGGACCCTCTGACCATATGCCTGTCGTTCGCCGACGCATTTCTTGGTTAGAGTTCCTGTTTCAGCATTTCCTTTAAGATCCTCTGACCAATGCTCACACCTTGCCCACATCGGGATCCTGGTGTACATTCTGGTTAGAGTTGCTTTCAGCATCGTTTTGGTTTATGAGCTAACCTTAACGGGTGCTTGTTAATTGTAACTTGCATTTGAAAATCGAAAAAATTTGGCTCGGTATATTTCAAGGAGTCCAGAATGTCCCAGGTTCCTGATTGAGGTGTTGCCTGCGCTCTCCAAAGCGTGTAAATCAAACACCGGCTTGATATGATGCAAGTCTGTCTCAACCATTTTGATGTAATCATGATAAAGAGCTGATTCAGTCTTGAAAACATTGGGAGTGTACTCCATTTCGGGAAACTTGAAGAATGACTGTAAACTCGCCTAGGTTCAGACAAGTTCTGAGCAACTTCTATTTTTAGAATGCTGATTTATCTCGTTCCAACGGACAAATTTTTTGAAAATTTTCTGAGATATGGGTTTTGCTTAGAATTTTGTTGCAAGACAACCCAGATCGTCCGTTTTCAAAAATTTTGAATTTTGCCTGAAAAAATAGCAAACTCTAATTTCTTCAATTTCTCATGAAAAAAAATGGCACCTGGGTTTTGTTCAGAATATGATTAGAAATGAACCCAGTTGATTAGATTTGCAAAACCCTGATGGCTGATCGAAAAAACAGCCACCCCTAGGATTTGAAATTTTCTTGAAAAAAGCTGTGATATGGGTTTTCTTCAGAAAACTGATTTGAGAGGACCTAGATGGTTGAAAACTGAATGCACTGAGGATTTCACTGACATGCAAATAAAAAGCAGCCGCTGCAACTTGATGAAGTTCTTGAAAATTTCTTCAGAAGAATGAAGTGAAAAGACCCAGATGGCTGAAAATTTGAAAACCTTGGCCTTCTTGAAAAAATTTGATCTTCTGGATGAAAAAGCATGAAAAAGCAAGGGTTTAAGTTGCTGGTCTGAAAATTTTGATGAAAAACCAGCAAACTAAGCTCTTGAATCTTGAAAAATTTCTTCAACTTGCTGCTCCAACTTTCTCCTTTGAATGCTACCTACAAAAATAATGAAAATCACATGAAAGAGAGGTGTTAAATAGACTTAGGGCTTTGTTTTTGCTTTGCTTTCTTTTGCTTTTATTTCCAAAACCCTAAATCAGCTGTTTAGTGCACTTGGACGCCCTCATCCTCTTTGCAACTTTGAAAATTCTTGAAAACTTTGCAAAATTTTCTAAGGCATGAGAAGTTGGGCGCCCTTCTTCACCAGGGGCGCCCACTTCAAGCAATGTTAGCCATTTTTTTGATATTTTCTACTTTTCACTATTTTGACCCCCTACTTCGCCTCTGATTTCCGGCTTGCAGATTGATCTGATGAATGAGCTGAAGGATTCATCGCAGAGCCTAACTGATTCTGAGAAGATTGTTCTGGAGGCGTCTCTAGCAAAAATCTTCATTTCGACCTCCGAATTCATGGGAGCCTTTCTTCTCCAGGGGCGCCCATTTTGTCCAGAGTTCATGATCTTCAATTTCTTCATTAACTCTTCTTCTTCAGATGATTTGGTCGAATCTAGTGGCTCGGGTGTCGGATTGACTGTCGGTTATGCTCGTTGCGTAGCTGACGAGATATTAGGAGGGGTCTTCTGGGATGAACTTCGCCAAACAGTGAATTTTAGGCCCTCAAAAGCTTGGGCGCCCCTGGCAAGCTGGGGCGCCCAAACTCACCAAAGAGTTTATTTTGAACTTTTTCTTGTTTGCTTCTGAATCTCAGTTTTTAGCCCTCGTCAGACCCTCCTTTCAGCTCCTCGTATCTAGCGACGGCGAACTCTGATTGACGCACTAGATATCTCGTTGGAAAGCTAGATCAATTGTGAAGAAATCATGTTAGAGCCGCTTCTGCAAAATCATCTGTTTAGCCCCTTGAAATCTTGGGCGCCTCTTCTCTCCTGGGGCACCCAAACCTTCCAGATAGCCATTTTTTCATTTGACTTTCTTCAAAGTTTGAAACTTTCATCTTGTATGTTCCTCTTTGACCTGAATCTGCTAAAGGATGACCAGTCGAATGATCTAACAGAGACAGGCGTGGCGAAGCTGGCTGAATACTGAAGAGATCGAGCATATTCTCAAACCCTAACTACTGAGTTAGGTGCTTCAAAAAGTTGGGCGCCCTTCTTCACCAGGGGCGTCCAAAGTTACCATACTTAAGTCAATTTTGATAATCTTCATTCTTTTTCAATCTGACATCAGGTTGGATACCTCCTATTCAGCCTTGAATTCCGGATGACTGGATGATTCGTTGATTACACCGTTGGAGTCGTTGCGGAGCTGACAGAAAACTGAGCAAATTTGGTTGGAGGCATAAACCCTAATTTCATCTTTTAGTGCCCTAAAAAGATGGGCGCCTATCTTCACCTAGGGCGCCCAAGTTTGGCAGTGTTAGAAAATTTTCATCGTTTTTCACCTTCTTTCTCGTTCTTCGTGCTTCACCTTCTTTCTCGTTCTTCGTGCTATCTCATGAACTCACCTTCTATTGAATGCTATGAGTGTTGAATCTGACGCCTGGTAGTCTACTGACCTCCATTGATGACCTCGGGGCTCCTGATATGCTTCTGAAAAAGCAGAATAGACCCACTAGGGTAAAACTGATTATTTTGAGATTCTGACTGCACCAACCTGATATGGACGTATTTTGAGCCAATCAAAATCAGTTTGAACCCTATCGGACCAACTTTCTATTTTTAGAAAGTTTTGCCAGTATCCGTTTCTAAAGAAACCCGGAAAAACCCAGAAAAAGTTACTATTTTTAGAACTACCACACATTTAGAGGGTCAAATTTACAATGTACTTAGATTTCTTAAGCATGATTTTGTTACTTCATCTAATACAAAATTTTAATGCGAAAAGTGAAAAAAAACTTGAGTTGGGATGTGTATATAATGAAAATGAAAAAGTATAAAAATAAAAGTATTGAAAGCAACAAATAATTGAAACAAGGAAATCAAATTCTATTTTACCAATTCAATGCAAACCTCAGATTGAGCTTGTTATGTCAAATTTCTAGTTAATGAATGTGGATGCAACTTGGTAGCATAACAGTATATTGGTTTTGTTGTACCCAAACCAATTTTTTTCCTTCATTAAGGCATTTTGCTTAAAATGGTCGAAACCTTGTAAAATTGTCGTCAAAAGTCAGTTTTTGGGCAAGTCAAGTATGGGCTTTTAGTCAATTTGATGTCTAGAAGATACTGGTAAAATTTTGAAAATTTGAAAATTAGGGTTTCTGGACCCCTATTTTTAGGTCAAAACCCTAAAAATTGAAACTTGTCACAATTGACTGAAAATTGTTTTGATTGGCTTATTTCACTTCACGATCACAGTGGTGAAGTCAGAATCAGGAAAAAGTCAGTTTAAGTTTGGTGGGTAGTTTTTCACTTTTTGAGGAGAAAAGTTAGGACCTCCAAGGTCATCAATGGCAGATGGCCAGATGCCAAGTGTCGAAATCTAAGCTTAAAACACTCCAACGAAGATTCTATGGCGGGATATGTTCAAAATGATGCTTCGTCACTAAGGGGATTTTCATCAAGGTGAAAATCATTGAAATTTTTCTAACTTTGGAAACAAAAGAGCGCTTGGAGGCCAGGGGCACCCTAGATTTCAGAGGCCCAGATCAACTTTCTGAGATTTGTCAATTCCAAGAAGACTTCTCCGGAATACTGTCAGCTTCGCAATAAGCCTACCAGCCAGTCTGGAAGATCTGTCTAGCACTTGAAACTGAAGATTGAACGAGAAATGAGGGAGATGAAAATTTGACTAACACTCGAGTAGAAAGTGCCCCTGGAGGCTAGGGGCACCCATCTTTTTGAGGTACCAAATAAAAATTTTTGGCCAATAATACCCAAGATATTTGTCTCAGACTTGATCAGGGTTCGCAACGAATCCGTTAGCGGGTTAATCTGAGTTGTTGAACTACCAGAATCAAGAGTCAAACATGAGGTTTAATCATGGTCAAAAATGTCAGAAAACAACAAAAGTGCCCTTGGAGGCCAAGGGTGCCCAAGGTTTTGGAGCTTGAAATGCAGTTATTTGGGTTATCTCAGATACTCATCTTGTCTATGATGCTTCGAGCTTTTTGTTACATACCTCAGTCGGGTCAGAGGATTTCTCAACAACCTACAGCCAGGGATTAAGTGGAGATTCAATCTTTTTTGAAAAATGGCTAACTCTGGGAGAAAAAGCGCCCCTAGAGGCTAGGGGCGCCCATGTTTTTCACCTAGCAGATGATGTTTTTAGGAAAAGTTCTCTCCAAGAGCTCATGTTCAGAATTGAGCTAGCTTCACAGTGAGTCTGTCAGCCAATTCTGAAGTTTTGTCGAATGTTGGAGAATGCAAGATGAAGTAGGGTAAAAATCACCTTCAAAGTGATGAAAATGCATGAAAATTAACCGTCTGAAGCACAAAAGCGCCCCTGGAGGCTAGGGGCGCCCTGAATTTTGAAACCTCAAAAGTTAGAATTAGGGTTTGCAACCTCAAGGAGTTTATTGTCAGTTTTGATCTTGCTCTTCAATGAAACTATCAGCCAGTTTTCTGGATACATCAGTCAATCAGAATCAGTGATCAAATGTAGCCTTCGGTGATGTTTGCAAATGAAAATTTATAAGTCTGGAGAGTTGGCGCCAAAGTCAAAGTTTGACTTTTGAACTCAAGTCTGTTGGCTGCCCCACAACTGGAGTTTTGTTAACTTGAATTAAAATAATATTTGATCTTCATTTTAACTTTTGAATCGACCTCAGATGACTTAATATTTTCTTGTTTATAGCGAGTTTATCTGTGCATGTAGAGTTGGCGCCCAAATTAGGGTTTTATCTCATCCAGTTAACTGAATTTGGGGTCCAATAGCATTGAGACATCCATATTTAGGGATTTGCATGCATTTGTGGCGCCTTAAGACATTTATTAAGTCATTTGGGTGTCCATTATTCTCATTACAGGTGGGAGCAAACACATTTTCTCAAGCAAGCAAAGATCTGAAGGTGCTACAGGTGATATTTTTAGGGTTCTTTTGAAATATGCCTACCAATTTTTTCCTTGAATTCTCACAACACAAACCAACACTATGCCAAATGTTTAGTGTTAGCTTTCCAAAATGATAAGCAAATTGAATACACTCAACGCCAAAAATGTTCACCAAGATCCTTCAAGAAGCGAGGTGATAGCATATGGCGGAGGTAAATGATCAATAACTGAAAGTAAATTACAGCTAAATGTAAAGAGGTGGTGAACCAACCATGAAAGTTTTCCACACTTCCACTAATTCAGTGGGGGGAAGAAATTACAAAACAAACTAATTCATTCGCTGCGGCAGGCATCCACTCGTGAGTGGGAATTCACCACTTTTCAGTGGGTACAAAGAGAGATTAACAAGTTAATTTTCCACACTGGCAATAAACCATCCAGGGGTTACAAATGTGAAAACTTAACACAAGTAAAGCAGTAAAGAAGGACTGAAACAGTACTACTGTTATCAGCCTTACAATGTAAAGAACTATTGCAAATTACAAGTGAATTACAATAGCTTCAAAGCTTAGTGAAATAGATGATCTCCCACTCAAAATCTCTCAATTATTGAAGTTATGAACTGAAATCAAATTCTGAAATAAATTTGATATAAAATCTGCCAACTGAGTTTTCAAAACCAGCAATCAACAACATATCAAAAAGGACAAATCTCTTACCACACTTCACCCAACTTCAATGAGGCTGCAAAGTCTTCAATTCCAATGCTATCCAACCAAATAACCTGAATTTAAACAATTCAAAGCAGCCACCAAAGGGAAAAATCGAGCTTCAATGTAGCTGCAATAGTTACTCTAAGCCTCTAAACTCAGATATGAATTGGAACTTCAAGAAACTGAGCATAGAACAGAAAATGAAGGTCTGATATAAATTTTCAATAAACCCCAATTTAGACCAGCATGCTAAGACTCCAACGAATTGCTCATATCTTCATCTATGTCTCACCAAAATCAAATAAGACTGAAAATAAACCTTCTCAAATGCTATGCGTGCATGAAAGAACAATTTCAAGACACATACAACGCTGCAATCTGCCCAGCAAACCAATATAAGCTTCGAAGACAAGGGACGGCTTAGGAAAGAAGTCGACCTTGTCAAATAAAATGGATACTTGCTCAATAAATCTGCCAACGTACAAATTGAAGCACCTCTAGCATAGGTTTCATTAGATCAAATATGCATAAGCAAATAAAATTCATACAAAGAGCTGCATATAAAAATCACCTTTAGCCATGAATGAACCAGCAAGCTCAAAAACTGAGAAATACATCAAATTCTCCAACAATGACGCTCAATTTTTCCCTTTGGTGGCTGCTTTGAATTGTTTAAATTCAGGTTATTTGGTTGGCTAGCATTGGAATTGAAGACTTTGCAGCCTCATTGAAGTTGGGTGAAGTGTGGTTAAGAGATTCGTCCTTTTTCATATGTTGTTGATTGCTGGTTTTGAAAACTCAGTTGGCAGATTTTATATTAGATTTATTTCAGAATTTGATTTCAGTTCATAACTTCAATAATTGAGAGATTTTGAGTGGGAGATCATCTATGTTCACTAAGCTTTGAAGCTATTGTAATTCACTTGTAATTTGCAATAGTTCTTTACATTGTAAGATTGATAACAATAGTATTGTTTCAGTCCTTCTTTACTGCTTTACTTGTGTTAGTTTTCACATTTGTAACCTCTGGATGGTCTATCGCCAGTGTGGAAAAATAACTTGTTAATCTCTCTTTGTACCCACTGAAAAATGGTGAATTCCCACTCACGAGTGGATGCCTACCGCAGCGAATGAATTAGTTTGTTTTGTAATTTCTTCCCCCCACTGAATTAGTGGAAGTGTGGAAAACTTTCATGGCTGGTTCACCGCCTCTTTACATTTAGTTGTAATTTACTTTCAATTATTGATCATTTACCTCCGCCATATGCTATCACCTCACCTCTTGAAGGATATTGGTGAACATTTTTGGCGTTGAGTGTATTCAATTTGCTTATCATTTTGGAAAGCTAACACTAAACATTTGGCGTAGTGTTGGTTTGTGTTGTGAGAATTCAAGGAAAAAATTGGTAGGCATATTTCAGTGGTATCAAAGCCGAAGTTCCTGCCATTCTATTGGGGAGAACAGAAAAATTAGTGTTGCCACAATGGACATTAGTAGATTTGCCGAACAGTTCATGAGGGAATGTGAACATGATGCTTCCATATTCCATGCATAATATTAGAGTATGTCAGATGAGTTCAAGAATGATGTTTCTTTTGATTGCTACTTGAATTGTGTGTTGATTAGGAATCCTGGAAAAGTGGGTGTGGTCAATTACATCAAGAAAAAAATTAAAAGAGAAGCAGAACTTGCCATGGTTGAATAATCAAGGAAGGAAGAAGCAAAATGATCTGTTTGTGGTTTGCAGCCCACAAGTAAGCAAATTGAAGAGAAAAATCAGTCAACTAGTGTTGAAGATGGCACAAGCAAGGTGCACATTTTGCCTCAAAATCATAGGGCGTTTGAAGAAGATACCTTGGCAAATGAGGGGATTAAGTTAGAGTCCCAAAATACACCCCTAGACTTGCATGAGGTGGGAAATTATGCAAATTGTTTGGGTAAGAAGAACATAACAGCAGTTTTGAGTCCTAATGAGGATTCATCCGATGAAGATCTTGAGACAAATGACTTCACAGAAGATTTCAATAGTACCAATGTGCGGGTTGAGTTCGCTAAAGAAGAACAAATTTAAGGGGCATATTTCAGTGGTATCAGAGCAGAAGATCCTGCCATCCTGTGGATCAGTGCTTCATGTTCAGGCAGATGAATGACAGTTATCTTCGGTACTACACCAAAAATCAGAACAGATTCTAGTTCAACTCCTTGTGGTATCGAGAAGTTGGCAGTTAGGCATGGCTAATGAAGAAGAGATGAAGTTGGAAGAGACTCTCTTTTATAGAGTTAGTAATGACCTTTCAAATTCCCAACATTTCCCACCAAAGGGACGCCTATTCATCTTTTGAAATATTTAAATTTTCAAAACACTTTATTCCACCTTATTTAGGTGTCCAAACTTCAAGGCACAATAAACATTATAAAAAATCATTTTAATTTCTCCATGAGGCGTCCACCTTTGAGTACCACCTTTTAACACAACTTCAAGTCATTACATTAGGCCAAGGGGTCAATTTGGAAACACAATATTAATGACTTGAAATAAATCATTTTACCAAAATGTGCCTTAAAAATGTTGAAAACCAACTATACTCCAAATTGCCTTGCCCAAAATGGAAACTGAGCTGGCTGCTAATGCTACTGCCCAAGATGGCACTGCCAGAAATAGAACTTACTAAAAATAGTAACTTCTAAAAAGTTGCTCAACTCACTTTGCATGTTTTATCATTGCGAAGCTCTCTGAAAACCCAGAAAACCCCACTAGACAAACATCCGAAACTCTAACATGCAGCCATAAAAAATGCTTCAGAGCCCCTATAAAATAGGAAACCCTAATTTAACCTCTGACGAGCCTACGGGCTTCTAGAAATAGGCTTTCAGTCACCGAAGAAACTAATAGCTAAAATGGGGACATTACATCTTTATAGTGCCAGGTCTAGATTTTTCAGAGGATCTATTTTCCAGACTTCATTGTTCGAGTGCATGCAAACTTTATCAAATCTCAATCAAGGCATAGGCGTCATTTTCAGAGGCTGAATAATAATTTATATTTTCTATCTCTAAAATTCTTCTATCCTTGTCTTAGGTTTTCTCTCGCATGTCAAAGTAAATGGCATAATTTTCAAAATTTGATCATTTGGGTTTCACATAATTCAGCATCAGTAGCAAAATCCATGTTTCTGAATTTTTCGAGAAAATTGCCCCGTTACTTCACATTTTGAAGTATTGTACTTTTTTTGAAGATTATTTTGCATGCGGGCCAAAAACTCAATTTTTCCAAAATGGAATCATCTGGGTCTGTTCAACTCATCAGCGCCTACAAAACCCATGTGCCAGTTTTTCTTGGGTAAAATTGCTCCCAATGCCCTTACACCCTTACAGTTCTCAACTAAAAAGCCTTTGCATGCCTTAGTAAAACTCATTTTTTCGAGTTTCTGATGATCTGGGTTGGCTTAGAATTTAATTCTCTACAAAACCCACGTTTCAGAAAATTTCCAATTTTTTTTTCCGCAACTAATATTTTTAGCCTCTCCAGAGCCATTTTTTAGCTTTTTTCTGAAAATTGTCCAAACATATGTGACTTTACAGTCAAAAGTCAAGATTTTCAAAATGCAATTCAACCCAATAGAATACAAGGCCAAATCAGTCTTAGTTCATGACTTTAAAACCTTTGACACAGACTTGGGTCATGTTTATCCAGTGGTCAAATTGAGCACGTTGGAAGGCATCAGCAGCACGACAGTCAAGAATCTTGAGCATTCCGAATTGTTGGAAGTGGCATCTATTCCCATCACAGTGGCTGATCTTGAGCTCGTCATTGCATGCATAAAGCATTATGACTAATCCACAAGACAAATCCGATGAGCTGATGGGTAAGTCATTTGTAGCCTCAAGCTAAGAGACGTCGAGAAATGTTTTGCCATTCCACCCCACTTAGATACTTCTGTCATAGTCATTGAGTATTGTGACAAGATATGGTACGGAGACAAAGAAAGATCTCAGAGAAAGGTTGCTCAAAGGTGGCTAAAAGAACAGAAAACCAACTTGCCAAAGATGGTTGGGCGTGGAGAGTTCAAGGACGAAATAGTTGTCTTGATTACTTTGCTCAACCGGATTACAAATCAAGAGGAAACTCATATTTTTCGACCATGCATGTTCTATGTCATTTCCTGGATTATCGACAATAAGGAACACTTTGACTGGGCTATGTTGATCAGTGAGTGTCTTCACCAACAAATCATAGGATTCCTTAAAATCCACGAGTTTGACATGGTTTCTTATCTTGTCTATTTAATTGTTTTTTCAAGGCAATTTTAGAACTTTGAAGACCATTGGAACTCTTGGCGTTCAGCATGTTCACGAATTCTTCCCACCATTGGAGTTCTCAAAGGCTGAACAGGATTTCAAACAGGTAAATGATCACTTCCTAATGAAGACAATCAAAGACCTTGATAATGAGATGCACATCAGAATTTCACTAGAGGAAAAATCCGCAATGGAGAGTTGGGCAGATTGGTTTATCCAATTTCCCACTTTCACATATATCCGAGTATATGGTTACACTGGAGAAACTCTCATGCTACCGAGATACCCTTCAGATAAGGTCCTATTCATGGAGTTGCTAAGACAGGTTCACGAGGTTCCACTCTTTTCTTCGCAATTGGCACAAGAAAGCATTCACCTTGTCATGTCCCCATTTTTGGCGAGCATCAGAGATCGTGAGATTGGCCTATCATGAGACCCTCGTAGGCTGATAGAGTGGATTGAGGGTCGTTTCGGAGCTTGGCTCAGCATCTGATTGGCAGTTTTGATCAATTGGCTTTCGTTTGGGCTTGATCGGAGACTTTTTGCAGAATTGCTATTTTTATCAGTTCCTGGCAGTCAGCGTGGGACCCCTGCTATTTTTAGCAGTATAGCTTTGGCAGCGTTCAGAATCACTTCAGTGTTCGTCAGCTTCAGACGGATCAGTCATCGGACGAATAACGAGGGAGATATTAATATTTAATTATATTAATTAAATATTAAGTATTTGATGAATATAATATAAAGTTATAATATTTTAATTATAACTTAAGTGATTCAGTGAAGGGGTCGCCCAACATTAAAAGGGGGCCATTTGACGATTTATTTAATGATTTAAATTTAATGCTGAGACTATTGAAGAATTAAAAGATTTAAAAAGTGAATATTTTAATGATTTCCTATTATTAAGGAAATCGCACTTTTGAGAAGGATAAAGGTTTTTGCATTGGTTTCTGAGCTATTATGACATTGGAGAATCATAATTTGATCAAGACTTCGTCAGAGAACGGAAGCCTTAGGATTTCGTCTCGATACATTGGAGAACGAGCCATCTCCAGTGGGAGCGATTCAGAGGATGTGAAATAACATCCGATTTATTGCCAGGCAGAGGGATTTCTTCATCCAGAAGAAATTACAGAGTTTCAACAGAGAATATTTCATTCAGGGTTTACAGAGAAGTTTTATTTTGTCCAGAAAACATCCATCAATCAGGGCGCACCTTATTCAGAGGTCCAGACATTGATTAAAGGAAACCGTATAAACATTAATTGCTGTTCTGATCTGGCCGTACATTTTTGTACAGTGCAGCCGTACCATCATTGGGAAAAGTGTATTGATCTTCAGAGTTAATCTTTTTCCAGAGCTTCAGCATATTTCTATCTTTCAGAAGGCATCTAATAACCTGGGCGCACTTATTCTCATCATTCAGAGACACCAGAGGAAGGCCGTACAAATCTATTTGCTGCTGTCAGCAGTCCGTACCTTGACTGTACCTGGGCCGTACTTTTCACAAAGGCGTGCTTGTTCTTGAGGAAAAACGCCTGTATCCAGAGTTGCCAGTCTTTACTTGTGAGGGCGCTGGGATCCTGAGAACCATCTGAGATAGTTGCAGAGAGGAGAAAACATTTATTGCATCAGCCGTACCTTCTGTATCAGATTACCAGCAAGCTGATTACCAGGTTTTTACATAATAAAATTTGTTATTCTTTCATGCATGCTTCCAAAACTTCTTGTATTGTTGCCAGTTGATCAAATAAAAGCAACGCCATTATTCTAGCTTGTAATTTCTATGCATATTGAGGATCTATCAATTTTATATCATTTATTATTATTTTCAAGAAGAGCCGTACCCTTTCATTTATTGCATTGAAAACACAAAAATTTACAAAAACCAAAACCATCGGAAAAACCTAAAAGCAGTCGAGGAAAAGCGGAGATTTGGAAACAAAGGGTTTCACGGTGGTACTCGGAGATTGAGGAT
>VDFB02294557.1:0-67302 GCA_007258455.2 Sequoia sempervirens | reverse complement strand
GAATAACGAGGGAGATATTAATATTTAATTATATTAATTAAATATTAAGTATTTGATGAATATAATATAAAGTTATAATATTTTAATTATAACTTAAGTGATTCAGTGAAGGGGTCGCCCAACATTAAAAGGGGGCCATTTGACGATTTATTTAATGATTTAAATTTAATGCTGAGACTATTGAAGAATTAAAAGATTTAAAAAGTGAATATTTTAATGATTTCCTATTATTAAGGAAATCGCACTTTTGAGAAGGATAAAGGTTTTTGCATTGGTTTCTGAGCTATTATGACATTGGAGAATCAGAATTTGATCAAGACTTCGTCAGAGAACGGAAGCCTTAGGGTTTCGTCTCGATACATTGGAGAACGAGCCATCTCCAGTGGGAGCGATTCAGAGGATGTGAAATAACATCCGATTTATTGCCAGGCAGAGGGATTTCTTCATCCAGAAGAAATTACAGAGTTTCAACAGAGAATATTTCATTCAGGGTTTACAGAGAAGTTTTATTTTGTCCAGAAAACATCCATCAATCAGGGCGCACCTTATTCAGAGGTCCAGACATTGATTAAAGGAAACCGTATAAACATTAATTGCTGTTCTGATCTGGCCGTACATTTTTGTACAGTGCAGCCGTACCATCATTGGGAAAAGTGTATTGATCTTCAGAGTTAATCTTTTTCCAGAGCTTCAGCATATTTCTATCTTTCAGAAGGCATCTAATAACCTGGGCGCACTTATTCTCATCATTCAGAGACACCAGAGGAAGGCCGTACAAATCTATTTGCTGCTGTCAGCAGTCCGTACCTTGACTGTACCTGGGCCGTACTTTTCACAAAGGCGTGCTTGTTCTTGAGGAAAAACGCCTGTCTCCAGAGTTGCCAGTCTTTACTTGTGAGGGCGCTGGGATCCTGAGAACCATCTGAGACAGTTGCAGAGAGGAGAAAACATTTATTGCATCAGCCGTACCTTCTGTATCAGATTACCAGCAAGCTGATTACCAGGTTTTTACATAATCAAATTTGTTATTCTTTCATGCATGCTTCCAGAACTTCTTGTATTGTTGCCAGTTGATCAAATAAAAGCAACGCCATTATTCTAGCTTGTAATTTCTATGCATATTGAGGATCTATCATTTTTATATCATTTATTATTATTTTCAAGAAGAGCCGTACCCTTTCATTTATTGCATTGAAAACACAAAAATTTGCAAAAAACCAAAAACCTTCAAAACTCAAAACAAACGGAGATTTGGGGAAACAAGGGTTTCTACAAAGGGTAATGATTGAGGATCTACTTTTTATATCATTTATTATTATTTTCAAGAAGAGCCGCACTTTCATTTATATTGCATTGAAAACACAAAATTTGCAAAACCAAAACCATCGAAACCCCTAAAAACAAATGTAAATCCGAGATTTGTGGTTCAAGGGTTTCAAGAAAGTACCGAAAACATGGCTGATAGAACAGATGTTCCTAGAACAGAGATTCCTCAAAACCCTAGAGATCAAGATGATGCAGAGGTTTTGCATGCACTCAGAGATTTACGTGCAGGTCAACGGCAGTCGAATGATGTATTGCAGCAGTTGACAGTGGCACTTTAGAGATTGGGTACTCCGAGGAGACCGTCACCACATCGTGACGATGAGAGGAGTGAATCAGGATCTCGCAGAGCACCGAGGACAGCCTCACGGACAGCAGATAGGCCCACTAGGCCTTCTTTTGTGAGACAGGAGGCCGAGGAGGCTATTGCAGAGGAGCATGAGGAGTTGTTCGCAGACACACTTATGGCAGCGAACGAGGAGTGGGAGTTAGTACCACCAGATGTTAGAGAGAGGATCTCCTTTGACAGATTTGTTACGCAGAGGAGAGAGCACCACAGAGGTCGATAGGATTGGAGACCTAGATACCAGAACAATGATCTGAAGCATGCAACCAACAGGCTCAATCTAGCGATGTTCAATGGTAGTGGTAAGGTCACAGCTCAGGCCTGGATTAGTAAGCTAGATACATTACTCACTTTGCGTCTGATGGCTGAGAGAGATGCTATCCGATATGCGACACTACATCTTGAGGGAGTGGCTTACGACTGGTGGCACCACGGTATGGTGACGCTACAGCATGACAGGATCACATCTTATCAGGAGTTTGTTGACAGGTTGGTAGAGCGTTTTGACAGGAAGGATCCAGAATCCTACTTCAGAGCCTTGGCTCAGTTGAGACAGAGTGGCAGCTTGGAGTCTTATATTGGTGACTTTCAGAAGTTATCAATTATGGTTCCGAACATTTCAGAGAGACGACTTGTGGTACTCTTCATGGAGGGTTTGACAGAGCCATTGCGAGGTTGGATCAAAGCCTTTGATCCGCCTTCATTACAGGAAGCGATGAAGAAGGCACGGAGTATGGAGTTGGCAGCACCTTCTAGTAGATTCAACTCCAGAGGTTCTTCATCTTTCAGGGACAATAAGGGTTTTAACAGAAACAGAGAGAAGTCTGATTTTAACAAAGAGAAATCAAATTTCAAGAATGATTCAAAAGGTAAATCAGCAGCACCACCTTTGGATCGAGAGGCCCTTAACGATCTACGCAGGAAGAAGCTTTGCTTCTACTGCAAAGGTCCCTATGACGCCAATCACGATTGTCCTTTGAGGCCTAAGGGCAAGGCAAATCGATTGATGTGGGCGTATTATGAAGATTCGGAGTCAGAGAATTCCGAATAGCAGGAGAGTTCTGAGGAGTCAGAGCCAGAGGCTTCAAAGCCTAAGGCAAAGATAGAGTCAGAGCTTCAAATACAGGAGGCACGCCTATCTAGCATTCAGTAGGAGGGCTCATTCAGGATTCGTGGAGTGTTGGCAGGACAGAGGGTCATTACCCTACTTGATACAGGAGCCACACACAATTTCATAGATGCTAGATTTGTTGAGAAACGCGGACTCATCACTGAGGAGTTCGAAGGCATTAGGGTTAAGGTGGCCGACTGATACACTTTGAGGTGTGAACGCATGATTAAGGATCTCCCTTTACGCTTGAACAATTATGAGTTCAAGGCTGATTACTACGTAGTTAACATGGGAGACATTGATTTGGTCTTGGGCATGAAGTGGCTTCATTCACTTGAGGAAGTCACTCTTCGTCTCAAGGACATGGAGATCTGTTTTGATGTTGATGGGAAGACACACATCCTAAAGGCAATTCAGGACAGCAACATCCAAACAATTTCTTTTCGTTGGATGGAGAGGCTCATGTGTCACGACATGGTAGAGTGGGCTGCCGAGTGCACTTTAGCACCTATACAGGAGGGACAGCAGAAGACTGAGTATCATCTAGACATTCAGCAGTTGAGAGTCAAGCATGATAAGGTATTCAGTGATATTCCACCAGGGAGACCTCCAGACAGGGGCATTGAGCATATTATTGAGCTTGAGGAGGGCGTTAAGCCCGTCATGATTACGCCCTACAGACATCCTAAACGGCTGAAGGATGAGATCGAGAAAACGATCAAGGAGTTACTTGCTATGGGTCACATTCGGCCTAGCAAGTCACCATTCGCTTCTTCAGTTGTTTTGGTAAAGAAGAAGGATGGAACATTACGCATGTGCATTGACTACAGAGTCCTGAATAAGAGGACGATCAAAAACAGGTATCCAATACCTCGGATAGACGAGCTTATTGATGAGCTCCATGGTGCATGTTACTTTACCAAAATTGATTTACGGTCAGGGTATCATCAGATCAGGGTTCGTGAGCAGGACATAGAGAAGACTGCCTTCCGATGTCATTGTGGGCACTTCGAGTTCGTAGTGATGCCATTTGGGCTCACTAATGCACCAGCTACATTTCAGTCCACGATGAATAGGGTTTTCCATTCACAGCTGAGGAGATTCGTATTGGTCTTCTTCGATGATATCCTTATATACAGCAGGACTTGGCAGGAGCATCTGGCTCACTTGGAGACCGTGTTGAGTATTTTGGAGAGGGAGTCCTTATACGCCAAGGAATCCAAATGTGACTTGGGAATGACCGAATTGTTATATTTAGGTCATATCATCAATGCAGGAGGTGTGCGGATGGATCCTGAAAAGATCCACGCTATTATTGACTGGCCTACACCGGCAAACCTGACACAGTTGAGAGGGTTTCTAGGTTTGTGTGGGTTCTATCGCAGATTCGTGAATGGTTATTCACAACATGCAGCCCCTATGACAGATTTATTGAAGAAGGGTGCATTTGTTTGGACTCCTGAGGCACAGGAGTGTTTTATGAAATTTAAGGAGTTGATGACTACATGCCCTATTTTAGCACTACCAGACTTTACGAAGCCTTTTGAGCTTCAGTGTGATGCATCAGGTGAGGGCATTGGTGCGGTGCTTATGCAGGACAAGCACCCGATTGTGTATGAGAGCCGTAAGCTCAGAGGGCCAGAGAGACTTTATAGCATATATGATAAGGAGATGCTCGCTATCATGCATGCCTTAGCAAAATTCAGGCAGTATCTTGTTGGCAGCAAATTTTGCATCAAAACTGATCATAACAGTTTGAGACACTTCTTGGGGCAGCGAGATCTCAATGATCGTCAGCAGAAGTGGGTCAGTAAATTGCAGGCATATGACTTTGATATCTCGTATATCAAAGGTACACAGAACGTAGTAGCTGATGCTCTTTCACGCAGGCCATACTTGAGCTCTATGGTTCATATTACGGAGGATTGGAGGCATATGATTGTGGCAGAGTATGCCAAGGACACTTGGGCTTCCAGCATTGTTGAGGGATCGACGGTTGATACCAGGTATACACTTGTGAATGATTTCATCATTTACAAGAACAGGATTTATTTGATCCCAGGTTCAGAGGTGAAGAACATAATCATGCGAGCCTTTCATGATGTACCGACTGCAGGACATCTCGGGTATTTCAAAACCTATAGACAGATACGGGAGAGATTCACATGGAAAGGACTCAAGGCAGATGTTCTTCAGTACGTGTGTGAGTGCTCTGTTTGTCAACAGAACAAGCAGGAGAACACGTACCCGGCAGGTTTATTGCAGCCACTTCCGCATTCCCCGACAGAAGGGAATGCCTCGCCGATGGACTTGTTGATGAGCAAGTTTATCATCCACCAAACATCAGAATAAAAATGCCCAAAGACACTCTATCCTCTCTTGAAAAATCACCGCGTATGCTAAGATTGCGAGAAGATCATATGGCGATTCCAAGGTTTCTTTAGTCGGGTCTCAACATGTGGATAAGCTCAATGGTCGTTGTGATAATGCTGGTAATAAACAAGGGGACTTACATAGAAAGTCTGCACAAGTTCGGGGCTTAGGAAATTTATCTTTAAAGGTTCTCAATTAGGACTATCAATTGTGGATCTAAAAAAAAAAAAAAAAATGGCAAAAAGAATAGGGTTTAGGAAATCTAGTCTAAGCCTAAGAACTCAAGAGACAGTAAGGACTCGGTGAAGAGGAATAAACCACACTTTGTTTCGCCTCTTGCAGGACAACATACGCAAAGTGGGTGCAATCTTCAAGGGGTTTGTGAGAATAATTTTCACACCTCGAATGAGGTTGAAGTTAAGCTTCCACGTTTAAGAGCTCAGGCTAACTTTACAAATCGAATGCAAATCATCCATTCAAAAAAAGTATGAGCTACACTTCACCATCGAATCAATACGATCAATCTCTCATTCAATTTAACAACTTTTCAAAGCAAATTCTATTTAATCTAACTTTAACTCTAATCTATGGCGGAAGGCAATATGTAACCTCGCTTACTATTCCACAATAAGAAGTGATTCAAGGCAAATCATGCTCAAGAGCTTTTATCATTCAAAATAGTCTCAATGCGACAATATACATAATCTGTCTCCACACAAAATGAAAATGAGAGAGCACTAGTTTATATAGAGCTCCAAAAATAAAATGAAGGGCCGAGATTAAAACAAGATCAACGGTCGAGATTATTACAACCAAACCCTAATTAGGGTTTCCCAAAATAACAAGAGTTAATCATCAGAAAACTATCAGAAAAGTGGCAGTTCCAGCTATAATCTAGGAGAGGCGTCCTTATCCATCTGAGTAGCATTGTGCTTGGCGAATCTGGACACTACTGCGATGACTTCGTCCATCGTGACAGGTGGCAACATGCTGATCCGGAATTCAAGTCCGTCCAATTTCTCAGCACATCTAGCAAAAGTACCTTCCCAATCTGCCTCCTGCTTCTCAAAATCCTTTCGAATGGATGAGAGTCTTGCCACTCTCGCAAAGTCTTGTTTCAAGAAAGGTCCAGCGGTCGAGAAGAAAGTTTCTTGAACCTTATGCTTCAATCTCTCCAACTGCATGTCATTCTCCCGGATGACTTCACGGTCGAACACATCAGTAGTTATCATGCAAATCTTCTCCTGGATTTTCCTGACCTGTTCTTCAATTCCAAGTCCATCGACTCTTGCCTTTTCCAAGACTTCTTCCCGAATTGTCACTGCCCAAAACCAGTGATGAAAATCATATGCTGCCCTTGCAGCAATCACCTTTTTATCAACTAACTCCTCCCTTGGAGTACTCTTCAAAATTCTCAGGCTTGGAATAAGCCTTTCCTGCATATCCGGGACACCTTCCCATGTTTCTGCCATATCCATCAACCTGGAAAGAAACGAAGAGGTTCGTCCATAAGCCAGTGCCAACTTTTCCATGAACAAGGCCGCTTCCGTGCCTTCACTTGCCATCCAGTCTTGTGCTTCCCTGGCCGTCACCATTCCGTGCTCGACTTCCCTAGTCACCTCCTGTGATGAATTAAGGAGAGGAGGGACGTTTGCATTGCCCTGATCAAGTGGCTGGGTCAAATGCTGTATGTATTCTTTGAGACGTTTGACCTCCTTCTTATACTCTTTCTTTTTGGTCACTTCCTTTTCCAGTCTCGCTTTAATGGTCGAGACGGAATTATCTAGCTCTTCTACTTCCTGACCTTTCGAGGTCGGACCAAGGTCAACAGTGGTTATAGCATACTCCTGTGGAGTGATTTCGTCCTGTGGCTTGTCCACTGTAGGCACTGCAATGTGCACGGAACGGTTGCCTGTCTCGTTCCTCTGAATGGTGGAGAACTTCTTGGCGGGCTTCTTGACTGCAACCTGCTCTAATCTTGCCAAGAAATCGGCAGTATCATCTTCTTCTTCTTGTTGAGCCTCAGCAGGCACCTGGATTTTCATCCTCTCCAACAGCCAGTCTGGAATGGTCGACTGTTCGATGCCATCCTCTACTTGAACCTCGTCCTCGTTTGGAACATCCACTATCCCTCTGAGGGCGGAAATCATTCCTTCCTCTAAGGCATTATCCTGAGCTTCTAGGTCATTGTCTGAGCCTAAAATTTCTGTGCCTGTTGGTGACGCAGGCTCTTCATCATCTAGTTGAATAGGCTCATCATTTACTTCCTGAGCTGCAAGAGGTTCAAGCATTTCCACCAAGGAGTCGTCTATATTGGCCACAAACTGGTCAATGTTCCTGGATGCTGCTGACCGAGAAGGTTCTCCTTTATGCCTCTTGGAAACAAGTTCAGCACTTGGCATTATTTCTTTTCTTTTCTCTCCAATCCCGACCAAGTCCTGATGGGATGCACCAGCATTAGAGGAATATGACTCTGATTCGCTCAACAGATCATATGTGAGCATGACTCCTTTCTGTCTTAATTCCTGAACATGATAATCGACCCACCACTGAGAATATTTCGTCACTGGCCTCATCAGGGTGGCTAGGTCTGCGTGCTCTGGCTCTGACCATTTCACTGGAGGGAGAGGTCGGCTTTCCTCAAAGCGAGGCTGGACGTGGTTTCCATCATCCTGAGGCTGATCAGGCACTCGACAGAACTCAATTGTTCTCATGAAATCCAAGGACATCCTGGACCACATCTTCCGTCTGACCTCATATTCATTCGCAGCATTTGCCCAGAAATCCTCCAATTCCATCCTGTGCTTATATCTTCTCCCTTCCACTGTCCGGATATTATGATGTGGGTCATAATTGACCCTGGACTTGTATGCCGTGAAAGGATACCATTGGATTTCTAGTCTTGCACTTTCAGCTGCCTGTGCGGATGGACAGTACTCTAGCATGTTCCCGATGAAGAATGGGAATGTGACGGACGCCTTCTTGGTCGGCCTCTGAATATTTTGGTACTCTTCTAATTGTCTTAAAACCTCGAGCAATATCATCCGATTAGTCGGATAGATAGGCAATTTATAGGGATTTCCAAAGAACTTAGATCCCCGGAGCATATATGTGGGAATTTAGGGAACCGGATGAACCAAGACCTATATTTGCCGATAAGACTTTTGCTTCATGGCTCAACCTTTGGTGCACTCCTCCCTGAAGCTTTCTGGTGATATGCATTAGGAATGCATCATGCACCCTCCTGAAGTGAGTCTTCTCCTTCAACTGGAGCTGAGGATAGCAGTCATAAGGCTTGAGCTCGTTCTCCCCGTTGCCAATTTTGCCTTTGCAGATCAATCCTGGATACTTGTATGATCTGGCCAACAGGTATATCACATATGAACTCATGTGAAAAGACTTGGTCTCTTCAAGGTTGATCAGTTGCTCATGGAGGTTGTCACTTCTCATCCGTGACCAGTTGAACATTTTGACTCCAGAGGTGATCTCGTCGATAAAATAGTACATCCAGCTCTCAAAGAAGGCGCCCTGTGGGTTGCCAGCAATTCTGTTAAGCATCAGCACAATATCTCCGAAATCTTCCTTGAAGTCCGTGCGGCGAGGCCTCTTGGGCAACTTCTTGATTGACGGCTTTGGCTTGTCCATCCAAACCTTGTTGACTATTGTGGCGCACAAATCTGACTTGCTGTCATATAGCATTTTGGCTTCTTCTTTGGTCTTATAGACCGTTCTTGAATGTTCAGGGATGCCAAAGGTCTCCTGAATTGCAACTTCGTTCAGGTGTGCCAAGATCCTTCCGTCAGGGGCGATAATCTGTCTTTTCTGGGCATCATAATGGCGAGCACATTCTACCATTAACTCTGCACAATCCATTGCCGGAGGGAATCCAGCTGCTTGGAATATCCCGTTTCTGACCATTCTTCTGGCTATTGCCGTGGGAAGTCCCTTCTGACCGTATACTCTTTTCTTAAATTCGTCAAAATCCACATGTCCGAGGTCAGTATCCACGACATTCTTCCACTTTGAGATGACCTTGGTCTCCTTCTGAGCACCCTTGTTGGCGAACTTCATTTTTAGCTTCCTGGATAATCCTCCTGTCGTGTCTGTCAACCTGCAGTCATAATATTAACATTAATAAAAAGACTTTTAAAATTATTTAAACCTCGTGCCTTGGATTCGAAAATTAACTTTCAGCTGTTCAAATAATTAATTTGCTGCGAAAAAGCAAGCTGAAAGTGACTTGAATGGAATTGAAAATTTTGCCAGAGCTTCGTCAAGATGACAGTACATGAAAAGATAGCAAATTTAATTGACCAATTACCAAACCTCAGTGAAGGAACGTTAAATGCAAATCAGATTTAAAAATCTGATTTTTTTGAAAAGTGCGCCCCTCTTCAAGAAGAATTCAGCTTTGAAATAAATCTCTTTTTCTTTTCCCGCGAAAAATTCCTCAACATAACACTGCTTCTCTCTCTGGGAAAATTCGACTTTGCTTATGGACGAATTAATTGCCTGACAATTTCGAGAAAGATTAAATTTCTCTTCAGCTGTGTGTGAAAAAATGAGTTGTTGAAACTCATTATAATGCTGAGAGATTGAATTCGATTTAGCAACTGCCGTAATCTTTCTCGATCTCGATTTGTTTTTATTTTCCAAACATGCAACTTTCCTTTTATCCTCCGACAAGGATCAGTCTCGAACTTATCTGGACAAATCTTACTGATCTTCAAAAATTCGATTTTTCTTATTTAATGTTTATTTTTTTGATTTTTCGACTTTTAAATGAAACATTAAATATTTTAATTAAATTCATGGTGAATTTAATTTTCTTTTTGTCGGATTTCATCTCCGCCTGGCGTGCTTTATTTTCATCCGATTCGTGTCTGGCAATTTTGATTTTGTCCAAGGTATTTTAAGTTTCCAAATAGTTGAAAATTAATATTAAAATATTAAAATATTTCAATTAATTCCAACCCGTTCGTCTTGGACCCATGGCTATCTCGATCTTCCTTCCATCTTTCTTGGCTGAGAGTTTGTTTTCCTATCTCGTCCTTAATTTTGTCTAGCCAAACCAAATCTTAAGCCATTCCGTCGAGAATTTCATTGCCAGATCCCTATTTTTCTTTGCCGAGGCGAGATTTTAAGCTTATTTTGCTCTGCCAAAGTCAAATACTTCCTTGCTCAGTCGAATTTTTCTAGGAAAAATCCTTGTCCGAATGTCTTCGTTAGGCGAATTTCCTTGATGTCTGACATATTCTTCCTCCTTCTGGCCAAGGACGATCCTTCCTTTCTCCCTGCCTTGCGCATTTTTCTTGGGTCAAAGTTGACAATTTCTCGACATTTTCTCCATACTTAGGCAAATTTTACCTCTTTTCCTCATCGTGTTAGGCACATTCCGTTTCATTCTTTGCCACATCCTGATAATCTTTAGCACATGTCCTTTCAATCTTGGCATTTGTCGTCTCGAAATTGTCACAATACTTGGCCAACGTCTTCATTTTTCATCCTTTTAGCCTCTGTACTTAGGCAAATATTCGAACCTCTTCTTAGACTTGGCATTAACACTTAGCCAAAAATCTTACCATCTTATCATCTTGGGCGGACTTCCTTGGCTTCTTGGACGAAGATCATGGATGTCTTTGATACTTTGCTAGCTCCTCCAAGCATATGGCGGACTTTGTAAGTCTTTAGGATGAACATTTTTGGACGTCCCTCTTTCCTAGGGCGGATTTCCTCAACTTCTTAGCACTTATTCTCATCATTTTATCCCTTTGGAAAGGATTTTCTACCCTTTTAGGCCCTCATACTTAACCAGATTTCAAAATTCTCCTTAGCTGGGCGCCAACACTTAGCAAATATGTTGATTTTTCCTTACTTTCATGCCTAGGCGGACTTTCAATAGCCTTCAGCCAAGTCCCACCTTTTAAGGGCGGACTTCCTTAGTATTTTGGACGAGTCTTCAAGCATATGGCGGACTTCTAAGGCCTTTTGGACGTCCTTTAGAGTAAATGGCAGACTTTAGAGCATGCAAGGACATGGGTGGCGGACTTCAAAGGGGTCAAGGATGTGCTTCATGATGCAAGGGCGGACTTTGGAGGCTTATAGGATATCCCTCTTTGAAGATGGCGGACTTCCAAGAACTTTAGGATAAGCCTCTTGGCATATGGCGGACTTCATAAGAGTCAAGGATGTGCTGGGCGGACTTTAGAGCATGCAAGGATGTTCCTTTAAGATGCAGGGATATGCTTCCTAAGAGCTGGGCGGACTTCAAGACTTTTTTGGACATCCTCCTTAGCTGCTGGGCGAATTCCATGACCTTTCAGACCTTCACATACCTTTCTTCATCCTTCTTTCATGGCGAATTTTCCAGACTTGAGCACATTTTTCACAGATTTCACCATTTTAGAACTGATTTTCATGATTTCATCTTCATATCTGATTGATCTTGAACTGGTTTTGACTGGTTTTTTCAGATTTTTGAACGTTTTTTGGTCTGATTTTCATGCTTTTTGAACTTTTTTTGCAAATTTTTCAAAAATTTTCAATTTTTGATTTCCGATTTCATTGAGTCTTCTAACTTCAGAGAACTTCAGAATCGGGACCCTCTCGCAATTCTCTCCCACCTCAATGCTGTGTTGCCTCAGTGTGCTCTCAGTGAGGTACCAGTGTCAGATGTTGATCACCGGATATATATGGCATGATAAGGAAATTATCCCCTTACGGGATAAAATATCTCTCACGGTTAATACAATCGGCATTTGTATTAGATTTGATCTCAAACTTAGACTCATCGTGATATTTTTCTACACCTCCTCCGACATAGAGAAGCTTGCCACAGACGATCGTATTTATCAGAAGAGACAATAATTGATCATGATCTTCCGTCGGTCACCAGATTCTTAGCAATTATCAATGTCGTTCTTGCACTTACTGAATGTAGGCAATGATGGAATCGCGGGCCTACTTTAGCAAATCGATGTCCCACAAATTTGATGTCGGGTCCTCAAAGCTAGACACCTTCCCGCAATACTTATTCGCTGTTGTGGTTCGACGATGGAGTTGTCGTCTGAGCCTTCCAGTATGAGTGACGCAAGTCGTGAGTGGTTTCCAAGAAAAAAAACGGGATTGCAATAATATGATTTCCTGAATTCTGTGAGAACATAGTGTCGTCTGACATAAGATATTCATCCGATATAACATAAGCATGACTCCTTGCTGTGTATTCCGTGTGATATGCAGCCAGCGCCAATGTCTCAGTCTTGAGTGATGCACAACTTCCACTCAACATATCTTAGCATAAGGAGACTCCCGACACCAATTTTTGCATCTGTAGCTTTGCCTCCATCAACAGCAATAACATTGACCAAAGACAATGAACACGACCACCAGACAGTATAACAAATTTGATCACTTAAATTCTTCCAAGAAATTCACAAATCTGATTGGATCTTCACACAAATCCGCTCTGATACCATTTTAGTTTTATGATCAGATTAGATAAGCAAATTTTAATTCAAATTCAAACAAGTAAACACAGCATATACCCTGGGAAAACCCTCCACTTGAGGGAGAAAAACCCAGCAACAATATATCACTTATATATTGAATCTCAACAACAATATCCTTTACAATGAGGCCGATAACAAGGCCAAACTGCAACACCACAACTTGATGCAATAACAGATTATAATCTTGCTCTTTCTAGATATCGAATTCAGCGTCCTTGAAGAACTTCGATCTGCTCTTGAACCAATCCGCACTTCTCTATGAACTTGCACTTGTTAATGAATGAATGAATGTAAATCGATGCCTTGAATGAATGAAGTGAACTCATATAAATACAAGGTGAGGAAGAGGTCGCACCTCTTCATGAACAAGGTCGGCCACTATATGAAATATAATACTTTGTCAAGTGAAGTGCCTCTTCACTTCAATAAATGCAATAAATGAATAGCCGTTAGGCTATATGAAATTTATTGATCAACAACAAGGCGGAAGTATGTAGCCTGAAGCTATAACATCAACACCCTGAACATCTATCATATGATAGATTGCCCTACCCTTTGACGAAGAGATTGGTTGAGTAGCCCCGTATGACAACCACACTGAGCTTAGTGTTGTGCCCTACATGACTAGAACTTGTAACCCTACAATCTGCAACTAGCATGCACTACATGGACACGGTGAACTGATAGTGGAGCCAAAGGAAATCACACTACTTTGGCCAAAGTGTTCTCACTCAGTGCTTCGAGTGATGGTCATTTATTCACTTACACTTCTTAAGCTCGTTTTGACTTAAGGCCACTTTAATCTATGCATAGGTAATCCCTCCCATGGGTAATCTTTAACCCCAGAATTAACCTATCATTAATCTTATATACTCTAGGGTATTTCTACTTTTAAAGCATATGTAAAAAGTTCCCTCCCTTCATTGGATTAACAATCCCAGGAGTAACCCACTAGCTATCTATTATAATCAAATAATTTAGCTATGAGTAACCCTTAAGCTACCCTTGTTTAATCATATCTAGTACATTAATACTTATGACAAACAATTCCTCCTATTATGGAGTAATTACAAGCACTTCACAAAACGGCATAACAGTTTCTATTTTCCTTTCAAAGCAAATACTATTTTTCCCTAATGCAAGTAATCTCAATAGACTAAATAAAGCATTCAAGAATCAATCTTTCATAAACTAAGACAATTAAAGGAAGAATTATCCCCATGCTTGTAACTCGCTTATCCAATTGATTGGATGATGCACAACTTCCCAATTTCAGCCACTAGCTTTACTTTGACTTCACAACAATGCCTCTATAAAGCCTTCCCTCAAGTTGATAATATACTTCACTCTAAATACTCAAAGCTCTCTCACAATACTTAAAATAAACTTGCAGAATAAGGCAAATCAGAATTGTGGAATAGAATGCATATAAAATGCAGAGCAAAAAGCCGTCCCAATCTAGAGAGATTGCTTCTCTATTTATACAGCAGCAAGGAGACTCCCTAACCTACATAAAAGGCATGTAAATTGACAGCAACATCCATGCAAATCAACTCACTCAACTCAGCTAAAAGGTGGCGCATAAGCAAAGAGTATACTCAACATCAAATGCCACAGATTGACCTCTTTAGTTGATAGCAACATATGAGTATTTCAAACAACACATGATCAAAAGGTGACATTCAAATTGCTCTCAAAATGTACTTCTACAGTAATCAAAACTTCTTAATATGGCGCCAAGCAAGCAACCATTTATCCTACAAGTTTGGCATGACCTTCCTCTTTGAATCAGTCTATTCTCAAAATGCAACACTTGTATACAGTCGACTAAGTCTATGATGAGTCAATTTGTCTCATAAACCAGCTTTGACTAATTCATCAACTTGCTGTAACTTATCCTTTCATTTATGCACTTGCATTTACTTCTTGTTAATATTTATTCCATAATAAGTTCTCTCAAGTATTTGCAGTTTACTAAGTCAAAGATATTCCAACTCAAAGCATCGACTAAGTCTTACTTTCCAAAACGACTTAATTGCTGCGAATTATATTGCATATAATTCGACCTTTATACATTGCCAATATGTATTATATATTTGGCCTATGTTTATGTTAATAAATCAGCCTCAAAGCATTGTATAGGTTAATCGATCCCCAAGCATTTAATCATATTTAAATATATATCCATATATTTACATATACATATATATATGCATATCAACACACACACACACACACACACACACACACATATATGTATATGTATATATATATATATATATGTTAATATATATTTATATATATCTTATGCAAATAAAGTATGTATACATTCGACATACAAATGAATACAAACAAGATGCCATTTACATAGTAATAACAATTATATCGATTGTGTACATATATATATGTATTTATATATATTCCTCTATGTACATGTATACATATGTATACATATATCGATACATTCATATGGGCATATCCGTTTTTCCAATCACACGTGTTTATTGATACATATATATATGTATGTATGTATGTATGTATGTATATACACATTCGATTACACACCGTAGTCATACACAATTACTATTGCATTGATAAGTGCCTACGTGTGATATATCTATACATATACATATACATGTCGTAAGGTCCATTTGATAGTTCCATGCGCATAAGCAACCTGTCCATAAGTGTGCATAGGTACGTGACACGTCTACCTATGTACCCTCATGTACGTGTTCCTTCATGCGTATGGTCTATCATCGACATGCATATGTGTACATATACATATTCCACGTATATTCTATTCATCAATACAAGCATAGTAATATAGAAAATAACTCACAAGCTCAAACAGATAAACATCACCCAGTAATGCACTCAATAGTAAACAAGACCCTTACTAATGCAGACACATCAAACTAAGGATGACTTACCAACTTCCCTCATAATAACTTGACTCAACCATACTACTGTGAGTGTGTGTAAGCTTAGATAGGTTACATTACTGGTTACTTGACCAAGATCTTCTCCTGAGTGATACTTCCCCTCCGCCTGGAGTATTGAACATATACCTGCATCCACTAACATATGCCCACGATACTCAGCTATTCAACAAAATATGCATTACACATAATACATCTCCATAGTTAGAATATTAATTCAATAACTATCCATTTCACTTATATGCATTTCTTCAGATAACATTAAATGAAATAACATTCATTCATAATTCATTTGATAACAAAGTGCAAGCACAATTTATTCATCTTTAGAACACAAATTACATTCACATTTACCCTACATAGTAATAGTAAATAGTAAATACACAATTGGGGTGTAACATAAACAATTATTTTAATAGTGGCCGACTATGGAAGAAATTGCTAAATGATATGAATGGGATTCATGCTGGCCGATCAGATATAGACCAATGAGATCGCCCATATAATTAACATATAAAGGAGTGATTAGGAGGCTGTGATTACATTAAGATGTAACAATTAATATATTCAATAGATAAGATACACACATAAATATGTTATATGGCAGCGATGGAAATAAAAAAAAGTAGTGATTAAAGTGAAGCAAGGAGTGATTAAAGAGCAGAAATTACAAGTTTAGATCGCCCAAATTAATAATTACAAGGAGTGATTAATAAGCAGAGATTCATATATATGCAGCGATTCTTAAAGAATAGGCAATAATAATAATAATCAGCAATTGATATACTAAAGGCAGGAATCAAAAATAAAAGGCAGTGATCATGATGAGGAAAAGCAGCGATCAAGATTAAATGTGTTAAGAGGTGCAATTAAAGGTATTTAAATAATCAATGATTAAATGTTATGAAAGGACATAAATCAAGAATTACATGAAAAGTGGTATTCTTTGTGAAAGGACGTGTCCATTACTTGGATTGAGAAGATATAAAGAGTGGAAGATATGTGGATTTAGATGCAACCAATTAAATGAATATTTTCTGAGTTTAAGAATAGAAGAGATAAAAGGGGCAGAAATGAAGAGTATATCAGATTCATATTAAAGAATATATGCAGCCTATGTGTGAAAGACAATTGCAAATAAATATAACGAATATATGTGAAAAACAAGAGCAGATTGTAAAGAGAATTAGAGCAAATTGTAAGGCAAACATTTATGTAAAGATAATGCCATGATTATGATCAGTTACGTATACATGAACTATGCATGATTTGGATCAGACTTGAAGGGAAGTGTGTGATTAGATTTGAAAGGAAGATTCTTATGTGATTATGGATCAGATTTGTGTTTGTACCAGATTTGGTGAAGGAATTTATCATATCAACATTGAAGAATTAAATAGTTTGGAGCCTCTTGCTAAGTTGAAGCTCAGTTTGTGTGGGGGTTGGAGCCCATCAAATTGAGGTTGAAGCCTCTTTCAGGGTTGGAGTGTAGTTGAGTGGGGATTGAAGCCTCCAATAGGTTGGAGCCTATAATTTTGTCAAGTGGAGATTGGAGTCTCTAGTAGGTTGGAGCCAACAAGAAGAAGATTAATCTATAATATATAAGCAATAGTTTGCTGTGGTTTTCTCCTGCAAGGGTTTCCATGTTAATTGGTGTTCTCATTGTGTTCGTGATTGCTAGGTCTTACTTGAATGTTTTCATGTGATTGGTTAAGTTTTGAAAAGTAAAAGAATATTATATAATGATTCACCACTCCCCCTCTCAGTATCACCTTGTGCTCATCAACGTAGACTTAACATGACATTTATTCATATGTCCCCCTAATACAAATTTTATGGGTTTAGAATATTCAGGGACATAAGAGCCAACAAAACCTTTGTAACCAAGACCACATTTTCTCCTATTTGTTTTCTAAGATTCTCAAACACTCACACTGCGTTTGTGACTTTGGTTGGTGGCATTTTTGTGCCATAGGCTTAGACACAACATTTTTCCTTTCTGACATAAGGGAAGACACAACACCTTTCTTCAAAGACATATTGGTTTTATTTTCTTGCTTTGTTGAAATGCTAGGAGGTAAATCTTGCTTAAGATCTTTCTGCTTTACATATTTCTTCTTTGCTTTAGCATTGGGTGTCTGATTGTGTAACCTCTCTATCTCTTATTGTAGCAAGATATATTGAGCACAAAACTGGATAAAAGTAGGTTGAAATTGCCTCCAACACTCAGATATTTGATTAGCTTCATCTAAATTGTCAATCTTAATCCATAAAGATAACATTCCATCTTGATACAAAGTAGATCCAATAATGCAAGCTCAAAAACCTTATTTCTTCTTATCACATAAAAACCACTTTATAATTGCAAATCAACATCTCATGTCTCCTAAAACAATTTGTAAATTAAAGCCCTTATATCCTTTCAATATTACATCTCATAGAATTCCAAATTATATTTTTATCACATCCTTTGAAAATATATGATATAAATTTTCAACCCCAAAGATTTCTGTTTAAATTGGCACCAAAAGAAATAAAAATACCATACCACAATTTTTATTTTGGCAGTGTGTAACACCATTCAACATGGGCTTAAACAATTTCAATGCAGCATATACTCTGTTCTCATGGCAAAAGGAAACTGAAAGTTACTGTACAGTCAGATTCTTTAGTCCAAATATGCTCGTTTTGATGTCACACATAATCCCCGCCCAGACTTCTGGGATCAAGCTCACATCAACAATCTGCTCTGCAGTCTTACAGAAATCTGTTTCCAATTCATCCACAAATTGATTCTATCCATTCTCATGCTAGAGAATTCTATTATTCTTTTACTCACATCATTACCCTTTTATAGCCAAAAAATAATGTAAGACTTTTCATGACAAAAAAATCAAATGCAACATGATCCCCATTATAACCCATTTCTTAACATCTTTTACAAAATAAGCAATTATTTTGCAATCTGGTTCTTCTTGACCAAAAAATTCAATAATTAACATACTAGATACTGATTTTATTCACAGTTGTGTTCTACAGAAATAGCCAGTCTTGTCCTTTCGAATGTCTCCAAAATATAACGGATTCACACACAGTAGTCAAACAGGAAACAAAAAAATCCAATGTATGGCAGGCAAGAGTGGTAACACCTTAAATCAGTGGACAAAATAGAAGAACATCCATATCTCACCTATACACATCAACGACTTAGTTTTCAGACCAGTGACCACAAATCAGTGATCAAGGATGACTCAGTTAGTTTAGAAAACTAGGAACCACAAATCAGCAACCAACACACATCCACTATCTTCTCATGAGCATACAATCACAAATTCATCCACTCCTCACGTCAAACCTTCCTGGTGCTTTTGAGATTTCTCTTAGAACCGCTCTGACACCACTGTTAGGCCCAGGAGGGGCAGAATAGAAAGTATATATTATTTTATATTACACTATGAAGAGATTTTTACATCCTTATTTCATAGGCAGAAGAGCAGTTTAACTACCATAACTATCTAAACTATCTAAACAGAAGAAAACATTTACAATTGTGTTAATCCAAAAGATTATCACGTTAACATTTGTGTGTATTCCACATGCATTACATAGTAGCCTCAGCAACATGTCAGCTGGAGCTTTAGGTTGCTATCGTATTGAGGTGGATGGATTTGAATGTATGGGTCACCTTATGAAGGTGGAGGGATTTAAACTAATTGGCGACCATTGTCTTATTGAGGTGCAGAGATTTAAACGCATGGGTTGCCTTATTTAAGAAGAGGGATTTGAACTAATTGGTGTATATTGAGGTTGTTGATGTATAGCCGCGGGCCTCATACTTCCAGCGATGATAAGCATTAAATTCATATAGCCGTTGGCAATTCATTTAATTGGAGATGACTTATTTACAATGTAATTTATATTTGTATCAAGGCCGACGTCTCTTAATATTCGCCACCTTTTGTTATGTCGCACCTTTTCATTTAAGGCCAACTTTGCATCTTGAAGGGATGCGTCTATTGGAGATCTATCCTATCGATGTGTATAAAAGAAAAGTGTTATTCTCTACTTCACATTCATTCGTATTCGATTCAAGTTAAGTGCAAGTTCATCTACAATAGAGTTCGATATTGGAGTTCATTATTATTCTCCATAGAGATCGATATCCTTCAAGTGTGGTGCTGATCGACTTCATTCAAGTTCAATATTATTGTTGAGATAGCATCAAGTGTGGTGCTGATAAATTCGGCCTTGTGTTTGGCCTCTTGTAAAAGCGAACTGTTTTCATTATTCAATATATAAGAGATATATTGTTGCTGGGTTTTTTCTCCCTCAAGTTGGAAGGTTTTCCTAGGGTATATGCTGTGTTAAATTGTTTAAAATTGTTCTATATCTGCTTATTTAATTTCTGATCCTAAAACTAACATGGTATCAGAGCCAAGTTTAAGCAAGATCGTGATCAGATTTATATAAGCAGCATTATCTTTCTCCATTATTCTCATCTTTGTGTGTCTATCTTAACTACGAAAATGGTGAACGGTCACAAGGTTGAAGATAGACTCAATGGTGCCTCTAACTTCACCTCTTGGAAGTTTAGAGTTCTCATTGAATTGGAAGAAAATGACATTCTCGAGTTCGTGGAGAAAGAGGTACCCGAACCTTCCGATGAGACTGAGCAGACACAATGGAGGAAGAATGGCACAAAGGCCAAGAAGATATTGATTGATTTTGTGAAGGATCACCTTGTGCCTATTATCTCCAAGTTGAAGACAGTGAGAGAGATGTTCAAGACTTTGGAGGGACTATATGAGATCAATAACACTAGTAAAGCTCTTGCATTGAGGCAACGGCGTCATCACATCAAGATGGCGAAAGGAGATTCAATCATCTCCTTCTTCATGAAGATCACCAAGTTGAGAGATCAACTTTGTGCCATTGGTAATATGGTTGATGATAAAGATTTAGTCATGTTGGCACTTAACGGTCTTCCTCAATCTTGGGAGCCATTTATCCAAGGTATTAGTGGAAGATCGAAGCTACCAAAGTTTGATCGACTTAGGGCAGATTGTATTCAAGAGGAATCAAGATTGGCAGCAAGAGGTAATGGACGAAGTTCTAACAATGAAGACAATCATGTACTTGCTGCTCAAACATCGAAGAGGAAAGGAAGAGAAGGAAGGAAAGGCAATTTTAAGAGGAATAGAGACAGAAGATCGGATGGTTCTCTTGAATCTAAGAAGAAGGATCTCTCCCATATACAGTGCTTTAGATGTGACAAGTTTGGTCACTATGCGAGAGATTATGCAACAAGACCTAAGCAACATGCTTCTACTGCAGATGTGAATGATGTCTCTCCTCAGAAGGATTCAAGAGATAATTCAAGTGGTTTTCTATTTATCTCAGCCCTATCAAGCAATGTTCCAACCGATAGCAGCACATGGTTGATTGATAGTGGTGCCTCTCGTCACATTATCAGATTTAGAGAACATCTTTCAGATTTGGTGGAGAGAGATACCAACATTCAAGTAATAATTGGAAATGATGCATGCTATTCAGTGAAAGGTGTTGGAGCCTCCTCTCTTCACCTAGATTCCGACATCTCTCTTCATTTGAGCGATGTGTTGTTCGTACCAGGTATCAAGAAGAACCTTGTATCAATTTCAACTTTGGAGGACAAAGGATATCAAGTTGCATTTTCCGAGGGAAAAGTTCTTGCTTGGCTGAAGAACTCTAGCATCAAGACAGCCCGAGTGATTGGTGTTTGGAAAGAGATTCTTTAACGACTTTCCATTCGTCCAATGCAAGCATTGTGATTCTACTAGTTCAAGTGAGCTTTGGCATAGAAGACTTGCTCACCTCCATTTCAGAGCTCTTCCATCCATGCAGAAGATAGTCACTGGCCTTCCAAAACTCAGTCAAGAGCATGATAGTACTTGCCGAGGATGCGCATTAGGTAATGTTGTGCGGTTGTTTTTTTTTGCTTTACGCCCCTTTGAGATGGGGACCCTCTCTTTTTGGTGTCTTTGACCTTTGATTTTATTGGATTTATCATTTAGGGTCTTGACATGTTGGTCTTGCTGGCTTTGCCCTTGCCCTAAGATTGCAATTGATCGAAATTGAGTTTTTGGCCAAATCCGGGTTTTCACCTGGATCCGGGATTTTCCGTCTCCGACGGATTCTTCCGTCCCTGGTTCCTTGTCTGTTTCTGGCCAGATTCTCCGATTCCGGGTTTTTCCTTAACTTCGGGATTTTCCGGTCCTATCGGATTTTCCCAAATTCTGTCAAAATCCCGGTCCTCATTATTTCCCCAGTTTTTGCATTTCCGCGAAGTCTGTGTTTCCGCGCATTCTGGGATTTTCCGAAATTCCACTTGGGGCACGGGTTTCCGGACTTGTCAGAAACGTCTTTTCGCGCATTAATGGCTGAGGTATCTTGGTTCAGACGGGTATAAGGGCGAATTTGGGGCATTTTCTGATTCATTCTAACTTCGACTGCTTCCTTGTTTTCTGCTCTGGCGATTCGGAACTTTCGTTTGAGCTTTGGGGTTTGGTCTTGGATTGTTTGCGCGTGGATTGCTTGAGTGTTGCTGCCAGTATCCCGTTGCCTGGACGTGTTGTCACCTGGATTGATTTTCCAAGCTCGGTTTCTGCTCGTCTTGATCCATGGTATGTACTCGTCGCCCTTCCGTTTGTTTGCATGGTGATTTGAGATTTTCTTGTACTGGGCGTTGTTAAATTTTGGGGTCGGCTCATATTTTGACTTTGGGTGTCGTATTTATTCAGTCGGTTTGGTCCGTCCTTCTTTTTTTTATTTTGAAGCCCATCTCTCGTGCCCTATGAGTTCCGTTTATCCGCTTGATTGCATATTTACTCTCTAGACGGAATTCTGGGTCGTGTTGCTTAATTGTTTTGGGTGTGGGATGTGTTGCCATGCGAATTTAGGGTTTTCTGGGTGTCTCGGCTAGTGCGATGATTTGATCTTGTGTTTGAATGACTTTCGCCTCGTTTTATGTTGGCTTCCCCGTCCTGTGAGGATTAGAGGGCTTTTTAGGTAAATCCCGAACTGATATTTTAACCCTAAAAGCTTGCTCTGGTTCTAATGGCGGATATGTGATTGTTCGATTTAGGGCATCGTCATTTTAAGTATGGGATCCTTCCTTTGAGTGCTTCTGAGTGTTGGACACTCTTTGCATATTCGAGTCTGGTAATTGTCGTCAGTTTTGGGTTCATTCGAGCTTTGATATTGAAGATCTTGTGGTCGCTCCTGTGGTGGTGCACGTTTTGCCATTTTTCGGGTTTCCGAGGCTGTCGCGGAATTTCTGGTCTCCCGGATTTTCCCGGTTTCCTTTTATTCCGCGGACAGAGTTAATTTCCGGTGCATTTGATGCTGTCCGCGAAAGTCCGTCCCATTTGGATTTTTCCGGATTTCCTGTCTGATTGCATTCTTTTGTATATTTCGATGAGGGAATTGGTGGAGTGATTGTTGATGCCTATTTCTTGATTGCCAAAGAGTAAAATTGATGATTTTCCTTTGATTTCGAGCATATTAATGATTTACATGGCTAATAGTGCTTTGGTGGCAGGAGTCCGTCTGGGTCGGATTTCTCCGGAATTCCGCCTCGAATGTATTTTCCCGGATTATTTGATTTCTCCGGATCTCAGAAAATTGGCAATTGGCATTTGGTTTTAATAGATTTGTATGATGTATGCTAACCTTTTGGATGAATATGAGCTTAAGAATTAGATTCTAATAATAGTTCTTGGATGTGCAGGCTGAATCAAGCAAAGCTACTGTTGGGGAGTCCAAAGGTGGTGCGGGGGCATCTGCAGTTTCCGAGACAGAAAAATTGAGATTAGACATGAGGAGTCAGGTCCCAGAGAGTAAGATATCTTCCGTGTGGGCAGATGTGTCTGATACCAACGTTGGTGCCTGGCGTTATGAAGAATTCAAACAGAGAACAGCTGAGAAGGACCAATCGGCATTGAGGCAAGGGATGATGAACTCAGGGTTGGTGCACGTGGCAGGGTTCCCTCCAGCAGTCCAGTGTTACGAGCTGATTTTGGAGTGTGCTAGGCAGTACGCCTTTGACACACAGATGGTAGTTAGTACTGAGGGGCGGGTGTTGGCAAATTTCAGTCCAGCCTCCATTGCCCGAGCTTTCAGCATGCCGGATCTCCCCTCGGTCTGCGCCCTAAACATTGACACTGCTCGCACGTATTATGAGAACGAGCCAGTTAAGGCTCAACAGCTTATCAACTCATGGCTTGAGAAGCCCAAGTCTCACCACTCTAAATTGCCCAAACAGTTGCACAGGGTGAAGTTTAGGCCGGATATTTATGATGCCATCACACTGTTGAGCAGGGTGGCCGGACTTAAAACTGCCGGGGTATTGGAAAGTTGGATGGTCCATGTGATCACCAAGATAGGCCAAGGAACGAATTACCACTGGGCAGGACTTATCAGTGCGGAAATAGATAGGCAACTGAGGAATGTTTTGGAAGGAAAGAAGTTCACCATGTCCTCCTTTGTTATATATATACTGGCCATCTCTTATCCCTATAAGGGACTGACTCCGGCAGGAGCTATTGGACAGGACATTATCTATGAGGTCTATCCGGAATTGCACCTCGGACACGGAGATTATAGGAGGGCCAACGATGCCTTCACTATGCACATTACCCGGACCCTTCAGAATGCAGAGCACATCAGATTGTCCGATGGGGCTAGGGGGTTGATTAGGAATTACGGGGCCTGGTTCATCCAGTTCCCCACTTTCACTTATCTCCGGATTGATGGATGCCCCGTTGCTCCCTACAGATTGCCCAGGTATCCCACTGACCACATAGTGCTACTGGAGGTCGTAAGACAAATTTGTGAGTTCGATACGGTGGTCAAGAAGGAGAAACATAAAACTGGTTTTGGAGGTGACTTCCCTCTTGGGATTGGCGTGGATGTGATGTGTCCTTCCATTCAATCAGCTCATACTGCAGGTGAGGAATTGGCAGCCTATGGATTCTCTTTCCATTCAAAGAGAATGAATTTTGACATCACCGGAGGGGCACAGAAAAGGGCTACCCGGGAATACAGGCACAAGGAGGACTTGGAAGACTACTGGGTCAACATCAAGGATGACCTTGATGCACGAAGGAAAAGGTATTCCCGGCTGCCAGTGGAGGCAATTAGGCAGTACAATGTGAAGCTGATTCCAGATCAGCTGGAGGATGATGGAAAATTGGTCCAGGACCATGTCTATGAGCCCATCAAGGATAGGTCAGTAGCGGATATTGACTGGAATGAGCCTGAGGTGACAGAGTTGGAGGACTTAATGGCTCCGGTGCTAAAATATACCTTTGCTTGGATCAAACATGAGGTCTGGGTGTTGGAAAATGCCAATGTTCCCCTCACTTTCGACCTGATGGGGAATCTCAACCCCATGTCCACTTCAGAGGAATCCGGGGAAGAGGACCCCAAAGGGAAAACAGCCAAGGCCTCTCCTTTCAAAATCAAGGTCAGAAGCCCTAAGGGGACTCAACCTGCAGCAAAAAGGAAACCTATCGGCAAACGCAGGTGGAAGACCCTGACTATCAGCAGGTCTTCGGACGAGGAGGAGGTGGAGAAAGCTGAGGAGGAGGATGTTCCTCCACCGCCCAAGAAGGCCAGAACTACAAGGGTGGCGAAAAAGAAAGGCCAAACGACTTCGGAAGATGAGCCTCCGGTTGTGGATGTAGAAAGCTCCGGAGGGGAGAAGACCAAAGTATACACCAGAAGATCCAGAACTCCGTCCCCAAAGGATGCTGCACAGCCAAAGGTTTCTTCTCCAATATCGCCAGCCACTGAACAGGACAAGCCTGTCTCTCCTCCACAGGGTGTAACAGAACCGGTAAATCCGGATGAGCAGGAAATCAGCGGAGAAGCAGAGCCGTTTGAGGAAGGGGCATTATTCAGTGAGGCTGCCGGGCTCGAGGTAGAGACAGAAGAAGGGCACACTTCTCCCTTGGTGCAATACGAGGACTCTCCGGAGAGTGAGAAGGGCCGCGGATCTCCAGAACCAGAGAAGAGCATCCCCGCTGGAACTCCATCGCCGGTGCTTCCTGAGTTGCGATTTGAGGAGATGGACCAAGGTGAACACCCCCCAGAGAAGGATGATGACAAGGCAACAGAAGAAGGAGAAGTCGAGGTGGCAGTAACAGAAGAGGAGAAAGCCACAGAAGACCCGGGGAAAACTGACACAGAAGGAATCCGGACGGACCCTGTAGCCCCGGACTGGTTAGAAAAAGAAATAGCAAGGAAGAAACAGGTGATAGTAGAGGACACTCCTCTCGACTGGGATGCAATGTTATCTCAGATTGGAAAGGGGAAAAAGAAGAAGGCAGCTAAGATAATTTCCCGGGTGGAAAGGGATGAGGTGCATAACCGTGTAGTACACATCGCCACCCCTGCTGCAGATAAAACAAGGGAGGAGGTAATAGGCCAGGATTACAGTGTCCAAACCATTAACCTTGGGCCAGCTTCCCTAGAACAAGACATTGAGGAATTCGAGGGGTCAAGTGCTGTGATTCTGGATAGGTTGAGGAAGGAGACTCGGACAAAGAGGGAATTGAAAAGGGAAAATGAAAGGTTGAGGAAAAGCTTAGAAGAGGTCATGAAACCTCTACAGTCCCTCCATCCGTCCTCCTCTTCTACTCCCGGATTTCTGCCGAAGGAAACAATTTCTGGTATAGAGAAGATGAAGGCTTCCACACAAGCTGCCATGGACTGGTTGATGAGTGTTCGGACACAAGGAGATGAAGCTATTAAGGAGATCCTGTCAGTTGGCAAGGATGCAGTCCAAAGAAAAGAGCTAATGGAAAGTATCCTTTCTCAGGATATGAATGATGTCGATTCTCTGTTGCAGAAGACAAAGGTTATTCTGGGACATGGCAGGGAACAATTGGGCAGGGATGGAATTCTTCCCTCTTCCAGGTTGGATGAACCGTGGGAATGGTTCGAAGCATTACAGATCAAGCAGGGAGCCCTGAAAAAGATAAAGAAACGAAGAAAAGCCATTGATGCCGACCTTACTGCAATCTATGATGGTTGCATTGCTTTTTTTGAAGTGATGACAGGGAGGAATAAGATAGCTCCCAAGTACCTGAGTTTGGATCAATTGAAGGAATGGTGGCATGAGGTTTATGCCCCGGATTCTGATGAGGTTGTCACTGGCCACATGCTTGATGATGCGGCTACATATTTGGCAGTGATAGATAGATACCTGACCAGCAGAAAGGATTGGAAGGGGACCATTGAGCGGTCCAATGAGGGGATTGAGTCAATTAAATGCCGGCTCAAAGTTTTGCCATTGCCACCTGTTGCTGAGTTGGAAGGAGTTTTCTTGAGGGTCCAAGGGTCACCAGCGCGAAGAAAGGACAAGGGAAGCAGCGGTTAATGTTTATCTCGAGATTTGTGCTTCCCTATTATCATAGGGCATGCATTGGACCGGATTTCCTTGGGGATTGTGCCTTGGCCGACTTGGATGATGGCATTAAATGTGTGCCTTAGTTTGTTTCCCTGGCCGACCTGTTTTGGCGGGTTTTGTTATTATCTTTATTGTAAAATGTTTGGCTGGGCCGACATGTTCTGGGATTAATTGGTTAAATAGGCATTTTTGCCTTGTTGTAAGGGTTCAGAAGATTTTGATAGTAGAGATTAGCAAGAGCAATAGTTAGAGTTTTAGAATTTCTTAAAGCAGATATCATATTCAGAACAGTTGAAATTGTTGCAGTATTTGATGATTAATACAATTGGAGACATTGTGGTTTTCCTGGTGGAATCCTTTGTGTTATCTCATCTTGCATGGTTCTTTTGTTCTATCTTTCACATTGCTTGAAGATCTAGGGTTTATTATTTAGAAATAAATTAGTTTAGTTAGATAAATGGTGTATGTGATTTCATATTTGGAATGTTGGTAGCTATCTTTGGTCTACACTCCCAGTAACTATCTGATTGTAGTAGGCTGGTGAAGTCAACCTGGACCATATATATTCAAATGTGCTTAAGTTCGGTTGTAGATGCAAGTCTATGATTTGAAAATTTATACTCCTCAGAAGATTGCACTGTTCTTGTAGAGATTGCCTTGTGGGTCGAACAGGAATTGGTTATTTGAGATAGGTCCATTCCAAATATATGTCATTTGCATTGCTTGTCTGTTCAATAATTTAGATTTTATTACCTTCCCTGCACCCCTATCTTTTGCAATTTCTTTGTTATTCGGTTAGATTTAGGATTCAAGACCATCATATTGTTAGATCTGGTAAATGGAAAAGGTTTAGTTTGCTTGTAGTAAGGTCCGATTGTGATTACCAGCAATTTCACATTTCATCTGAGTTGTTTTACGCATTGTTATGACCTAACACCCGAGAGACCTTGAGGTGATTTTCAGTAATTCATTATCGGAGATTACCTTTCAAGAGAGATAGGATTTTGTGTCATCGAGTTGTTCTTTGTCTGAGAAAACACCATCAGCGGTAAGAATACTAAAGGTCCTTTTCATAGTAGTGAAAGTAGATCAAAATGTATTCTAGATCTTGTTCATTCTGATTTGTGTGGTCCAATGTTTGTTGCATCTTTGAGTGGTTTTTGGTATTATGTAATTTTCATTGATGACTACTCTAGAAAGACTTGGATTTATTTCTTAAAGACTAAGGAATCTGAAGAAGTACTTGACAAATTCAAGGAATTTAAGGCTCAAGTAGAAAATTTGTCCCGGAAGAGGATCAAAGTTCTAAGATCTGATAACGAAGGAGAATACATCTCTGAAGGCTTCTGTAACTTTTGTATCGAAGCAGGGATTAAGAGGGAGTTTTGTATTCCTTACAATCCACAGCAAAACGGTGTTGCAGAAAGGAAGAATAGATCCATTGTTGAGGCAACTAAAGCTATGATCCATGATCAAGATTTGCAAACCTTCCTTTGGGCAGAAGCATCTAGAACTGCAGTGTATGTTCAGAATCGGAGCCCTCATCGTATTTTGGAGAATATGACTCCTGAAGAAGCTTTCACAGGTGTGAAGCCTGAGGTTAGTCACTTGAGAATCTTTGGTTGTCCTGTTTACATCCATGTACCTAAAGATAAGAGAACTAAGTTAGAACCATCTGGCAAGAAAGGAATATTTGTGGGCTACAGTGAATCCTCAAAAGCCTATAGGATTTACATTCCAGGTTAGAAACAAATAGAGATCAACAGGGATGTCACCTTTGAAGAAGATGTTGCATTCAAAAGATCTAAAGGTTCATACATGGAGATAGATAATGAAGATCAGGAGACTCCTCAGGACATGGACGTTGATCATACTCCTGATATTCAAAGGGAGCCTACTGAACCAGAAGAGGTTGTTGATCCAGTTGAGCCTTTGGAACCAACTGATGGGCCAAGAGATATTGTCATAGGTCAAAAGCGACCTCTATGGGCTAGGCAAACTATGCGGGAGACAAAAAAGTTTGCAGCACCTAGAGGCACATTCAGAGAAAGCAAAAGACCACAAAAGTTTACAAGCTATGTTGCATTAATGAGTCATATCATTGAATCTGAGCCTTCCAGTGTTGAGGAAGCATCAAGTCAGCAAGTATGGAGAGATGCTATGGTTGAAGAATATCAATCCATTATCAAGAATGTTGTTTGGGATATTGTTCCAAGACCTGAAGGGAAATCAGTTGTATCTTCTAAGTGGCTTTTCAAGATCAAGCATGCGGCTGATGGAAGCATTGAGAAGTACAAAGCTAGATTTGTGGCTAGAGGATTCTCTCAGAAAGAGGGAATAGATTATGAAGAAACGTTTGCTCTGGTTGCTCGTTATACATCCATTAGGACTATCATTGCTATTGCAGCAGCTAAAGGATGGAAGTTACATCAGATGGACGTGAAGACAACATTCCTTAATGGTGTAATTGAAGAAGAGGTATACATTGAGCAACCTGATGGCTTTGAGATTCATGGGAAGGAGTCTCATGTTTGTAAATTGAAGAAGGCTTTGTATGGCCTTAAGCAGGTTCCTCGTGCTTGGTATGAGAGGATTGATCGATACTTGATGAGCTTGGGCTTCTCCAAGAATGATGCTGATTCAAATCTTTACTTCAAGGTAGTTGATGGTGAGGCATTAATCTTAGTTCTTTATGTTGATGATCTATTTCTTATTGGAGCAGAATATCTCATTATCAAATGCAAGAAGGAGTTAGCTTTTGAATTTGAGATGAAAGATCTAGGATATATGCATTACTTCCTAGGGTTGGAAGTGTGGCAGAGACCCAATGGGATTATTTTGAGTTAAGGGAAGTATACTATAGACATCTTGAAGAGGTTTGGGATGATGGATTGCAAATCCATGTCTACACCGATGGAAACCAATTTGAAAAAGTTAAGTGAGTCTGCAGCTAGTTCAGATCTGGTGGATCCCACTATGTACAGGCAGTTGATTGGATCTTTGATGTATCTAGTCAATACTAGACTAGATATTTGCTATGCAGTGAGTGCACTTAGTCAATTCATGTGTGAACCAAGGAAAATTCATCTAGTTGCAGCTAAACATATCTTGAGATACTTGCATGGCACAGTTGGATATGGCTTGAAATATACTTCCAGTGTTGACCTAAAGTTGCAAGGATATTCTAATTCTGATTGGGCAGGGAGTGTAGCTATTCGGAAGAGCACCTCTGGTTGTTGCTTTAGTTTGGGGTTTGCGATGATTTCTTGGTGTAGCAGGGAGCAATCTTCAGTGGCACTAAGCACCGTAGAGGCCGAGTATATTGCAACATGTGTAGCAACTCAAGAAGCAGTGTGGCTTCGGAAGCTCCTTGCAGGATTGTTTGGACAATCATTGGAGCCGACTGTTATTCATTGTGATAATCATAGTTGTGTGAAGCTTTCTGTCAATCCAGTGTTTCATGATAGAACAAAACATGTTGAGATCAAATACCACTATATCAGAGATATGGTATTGAGGAAAGCTATCCAATTGAGATACATTTACATTGATGAGCAGACGACTGATATTCTTACCAAGCCTCTCTCTAGAGTAAAGTTTGTGTACTTTCGAGACAAGCTTGGAGTTGTGGAGAATGAAGCCCTAGTTGAGAGGGAGACTCAGCATCAATGATCTTCTGTGATTTGCTTAATGCATCTTTCTCTGTGAGAGAAATTTGAGGTGTAAGCCCTTGTTAATGCATCTTTCTCTGTGAGAGAGAAATTTGAGGTGAAAGCCCTTGTTCCACCCTTTGGGAGTAGCCATGGTGGATGTCATGTTGAGTGACTCCATGACAACATCACATTGAGAGACTCCGTGATGATTTCCTTGTACTTGTGTTTATCCACCCTCTGGGAGTAGCCATGGTGGACGTCATGTTGAGATGACGACATCCCGTTGAGTGACTCCGTGATAGGCACTTGTGCACATGTTCTTTTCCATACATGGGAGTAGCCATGATGGACGATGTCACGTTGAGTGACTCCGTGATGAGCTCTTTTCCACATATGGGTGTAGCCATTGTGGGTGTCATGTTGAGAGACTCCATGACCTTGGATATCTGGAAGTATTCCTCCCTAGCTAAGAGGGAGTGTTGATGTATAGCCGCGGGCCTCATACTTCCAGCGGCGATAAGCATTAAATTCATATAGCCGTTGGCTATTCATTTAATTGGAGATGACTTATTTACAATGTAATTTATATTTGTATCAAGGCCGACATCTCTTAATATTCGCCACCTTTTGTTAAGTTGCACCTTTTCATTTAAGGCCGACTTTGCATCTTGAAGGGATGCGTCTATTGGAGATCTATCCTATCTATGTGTATAAAAGAAAGGTGCTGTTCTCTACTTCACATTCATTCATATTCGATTCAAGTTAAGTGCGAGTTCATCTACAGCAGAGTTCGATATTGGAGTTCATTATTATTCTCCATAGAGATCGATATCCTTCAAGTGTGGTGCTGATCGACTTCATTCAAGTTCGATATTATTGTTGAGATAGCATCAAGTGTGGTGCTGATAAATTTGGCCTTGTGTTTGGCCTCTTGTAAAAGCGAGCTGTTTTCATTATTCAATATAAAGAGATATATTGTTGCTAGGTTTTTTCTCCCTCAAGTTGGAGGGCTTTCCTAGGGTATATGCTGTGTTAAATTGTTTAAAATTGTTCTATATCTGCTTATTTAATTTCTGATCCTAAAACTAACAAAGGTCACTTCTACATATCCCATTTTCATTACACCACATCACATGTGATTTGGAGTTATGGATGCCTAATTGAGATTGGAAGTTTTGAATGTAAGTCACTTGGTCATACTTAGCATGTAGCTAAACACATTACACCAAAACCTCACAATTTGTAGGTTGAAGTTGTGGTATGTAGCCCTCTCTTATTAGTCCACAACTTCACAACCTAGGTCACACTTGTATGCATCCTAGAGTTATGGGTGCCTTATTGAGACGGGGTGATTCGAACTTGAGTATGTTCATACATAACATATGGCCCATAAAAATTACACGAGAACCTCACAATTTCTGGGTTGACGTTGTAGCATGTAACTCATACTCATTAGTCTACAATCTCACAACACGTGGGATGGAATTATAGCTTTCCTTATTGAGGTGGGGTCTTTTGAACCTAGGCTGCACTTGTACATAGCCTAGAGTCATTACATCACAACTATGTAACATATTAGTTGGAATTATGGGTTGCCTTGTTAAATGGGGAAATCTGAACTTGGGTTATGCTTGTAGATAATCACACAATTTGTCAATTGGAGTGATGGCTTGCCTTATTATGGCGGAAGGATTTGAATATGGATTGTTATACGGTGTACCTCTTTACCATAACACTATAGCCTAGTTCACTAAACTGATAACTTGGGATTATATTCTAGGATTTGATTTTTTTTTTGGCATGGTTAATCTGTTGAAAGATCAATCCACACCTCGGGGCATGTTGGCCTTTGAAAATGTCCTACCTGAAATTCTTAGGGTTTGTGTAAATGTCTTTTCAATTTTGGGCTATTTTGTTCCTTTGCAAGAAAATTGTGTTACATTTTGGTCAGGTTTTACCATGAATGTGCCTTGGTCCTTTTGGCAATAATTTTGGCTGTGTTGGATAATGTGCTTGATGACCTTTGTTTGTTTGATTGCGCTTTGGTTTTTGTGAGTGGCCATGAATCTTTGATTTAAAAAAGAAGCATGTTGAGCTTAGTTCTTTGATTGTGTACTTGGAATTGGTTTGGCTGGTTGTAGTGGAAAAACTCTGAGAAACATAGGTGAATGGATGCAAGATGTCAATTCCTTAGTTCCTGATTTTAGACAAAGCATTACAGGAAGTGATCTACCCACCTTTGATGATATGATCTTTGGTGCAAAATATTAGCCAAATAACTGAAATACAAAAAATATATGCTGCAGATAGAAACACAAAAACAGTATTGTATTGAAATAACAGACTCATATTACAATATGTTGTAGGCCTCTTCGAGTGGCAACCTTATGGAGCAATAATCAATACAATATAATTCATGGATAATCAATTCTTCTATCAAAACTTTCTATTTAAACTAATTCTACCAAGAGTACTACTACTCCCCATGCATGTGGGATAAACCTGTTCGTGTTGTAGCGGCGGGAGATATTTTCTCCTAAATAAATTCATCACTAGGCTGGTTGGCCTTTATTTTATAAATAAAATTATATTTCTTCTAGGTCGGCCCTAGAGAGGAGGCCGCCTAGGTTGGTCTATAAAGAGGATAGAGTCCTCTCATTCAAGCAATCAATTTCATTCATTTTCAATTCATATCTTCAAGCAGCAGTTCGCCTTCTAGCAGCAGTTCGACCTCTAGCAGCAGATCAGATATTTGTAAGAAGTGATCATCTAGAGCATTTAAGGTTCGCTTCAAGGAGAAGTGATATTTCTCATTATATGTGGCTCGGCCTATTCTAGGGCCTGATTTTGTATGCAGTTTCTGCACTTATTATTCTGATATATAAGAGAATATTCTTTTCTGGGTTTTTCTCCCTCGAGTAGGAGGGTTTTCCCAGGGTAATCACTGTGTTCATTGTCTATGTGTTGCATTTTCTGCTTGTTTACATTTCTGATCTAAAAACTAACAAAACCTACTTAGCAAAAGGGATGACTAACAAAGTATATGCATCCAATGCTTTCATTGATAAAGCTTTATACAAAAATAATTAAGAAGAAATAGTTAGGACCATGGGTCCTAACATGCCCTTCCCCTTAAAAAGCTTTGTCTTCAAAGCTTGAGATGAGGAATTGTTGTTGCAATTGGAAGAGGGGTTCCCAAGTTGCATCTTTGGGTTGCATACCATGCCATTGGATGAGGACTTTTGTGATGGTGTGGTTGTGGAGTTGGTGTGATTGACGTTTGAGGATAGACACAAGTGTCAAGAGGATAGATCCTTTAGTATCTGGCTCGAGTAATGTAGATTGGGCATGAATGTGTTGGCCAAGGGCCTTCATCAAATAAGAAACATGGAAAACCAGATGGAACTTTGAGGAGGGAGAAGGCTTCAACTTGTAGGCAACCAAATTGATTTGCTGCAAAAAAATTTAAGGCTCGTAAAACTTGGGTGCTAGATCCTAATGAACATTCATCAAGGATAACTGTTTATAGGATTGGAGGGAAAGAAAGACCATGTCACTAAGGGAAAAAGTGTGTTTTGAGCAATGTCGGTCAATCTGTTGCTTCATGTTGTTTTGTGCTATGTGTAGGTTTGTCCTTAATGGTGCAAAGAATGGTATGGCACATGCAAAGGGTGGAATCCACGACATTACCTTTGAATTTCTAGGTATATATATCTAGAGACATGGGGGAGATTGATCACACACTGCTTCATATGGTGCCATCTTTGTTGCAATGTGATAAGTGGTATTATACCACCAGTCTACCAATGGTAACCATTTGTTCCAATGATGTTGGTGATCTAAACTAAAGCAACATAAATAAGTCTCCAAGCACTCATTGACAATTTCAATTTGGCCATCTGCTTACGGATGATATGCAAAGCTCATTCTAAGTTGGTTACCATGTTGTTTGAAAATTTCTTCCTTTAAATGACTAGTGAAAATGGGATCACAATCATTGGCAATGGAAGTAGGAATGCCATGAAGGCAAAAGATATGGTCCATGAAGGTTTAGGTGATAGTGGAGGAAGTATAGGGATGGGCTAAGGGACAAAAATGGGCATATTTGTATAGGCAATCTACCACCACGAGAATGATTAATTTGCCTACAGATTTTGGACATCCTTCAATGAAATCCATTGAAATGCTAGTCCACAATTAGATAGGAATGGGTGATGGTTGAATCTGAGCTTGGGGGGGAGGGGAAGCAACCATTTCACCTTTGTTGTGTTGACAGATTTCACATTCTACCACAAACTGTTTGATATTTGTTTTCTTGCCTTACAAGAAAAAAATGTAGCAAAGTCTTTCATATGTTTTGAAAAACCTAGAGTGATCAGCTGGTGGTGTGTGTTTACTCACTGGGTAGTGTTCAGCGTACTACAGGAGTAAACGAGAATAATTCACAAACATAATGCACGTACTAGAATATGAATCATATTTGAATCACAGAACAATTGTAAGAGTAATTGCACAGCACAATGGATTGATTGATTTCATGAAGTATCTCAACAATACATAGCAATTGTCCGTCCCCGACTACAAATGACAAGATACATATATAGATGGCCAAGGTTGTTTGGGATACCAACCGTCGGCAACTCTTCCTAACTACCTGCCCAACAACTAATCCAACTTTTACTTTAAACTCTGCATGTATTATTTAAACTATTATTATCTATTCCCAGTACGACCGACTACAACATTTATTTAATTAGTACGGTCGATTACAATATAATTATTTATTAACATGGCCGTCTACATCATCCCCCCCTACAAAGTAGTCGTCTTCCAAACGACTGAAAACAAAAAATGCCAACTCCTCATAGTTTTGATTCTCCCTCTGTGCTGAAAGTCGTTGTGCCTCGGCCACCTGGGTATCCTTCTCTATCAACTGACCCAATACTCTGTCCCTCTCTGCCAACTTCTCCTCAAGAGCTGCCACTCTCGTTTGCTCAGCTGCCAACTGCTCTTGTAACTGTACTATGATTTGGTTGTATTGCAATTTGGCAATTCCAATAAATTTGATGGGGGTCTGGGGGCAACGCTCCCAGCGGGGTCAAGGGGCAGCGCCCCTTGCGGGGGTCTGGGGGCAGCAACCCTGGCGCACTCCCTGTCGTAGTACAGGGTGGGGTCGAGGGGCAGTGCCCCCGCCGCCAAGACCAATTTAGCACTTCTGAAACCACTCGAAACTGCATCGCGCGCCTCATTTTCATGATTTTTCCATAGGTTCCAAATAGTGCTGATGAAGCCGAAAAATACAGATTTTGCATTGTTTTTCTTGGACTTTACTTTCTCTCGATCGATGAATGGTACGACCTCTTGCTACTTGCTATGTACGGCTTCTCTCTCTTGCTTAGTCCGTACGCCTTGAGGGATCAAAAACTGTCGTACGACCTGGGCTTGGAAATGTCGTACGACCTAGAAGACTTCTGATTGGGAAGGTCGTACGAATTGAATGAATGTTGAATGTCGTACGGTTTGGAAAGATGCTAAATGCCGCACGATGAGAGAATATTCTAGATGCTGTACGACTTGAACCCTCTAAGAATGCCGTACGATTTGAAATCCTTGGGAGTGTCGTACGATTTCAAGTGTATGAGACTGCCATATGATTTCAAACCTTTGGGAGTGCCGTACGATTTGAAGTGTTTGAGGCTTCCGTACGATTTCAAACCTCTGGAAGTGCCATATGATTTCAAGAGTTTGAGGCTGTCGTACGATTCCAAACCTCTAGAAGTGCCGTACGATTTCAAGAGTTTGAGGCTGCCGTACGACTTGAGAACTTTGAAGATGTCGTACGATTTGAGAACTTTGAAGATGCCGTACGACTTGAAATTTCTGAGGATGCCGTACGAATTGAGCTTTTCTCTTGTGTTCCTTCTCTGTGCTTAGCTGTTCATGCTGCCGTACGTCCCTCCTTCTGATTTTGATGCCATATGGACTTTTGCTATTTCCATCTGTGCCTTTGTAGCTTTGCCCTGTTTTGACCTTCACCCAAGTTAACTCGTCTCTAAAAGGCTGTACGCAAGAAGTTCTTGCCTTTGTGTTTCTCCAAACTCTATTTAACTTGATCGCTTTTTCTCTTAGCCGCCCAATTTTGCCAATGGCCATGATTTTTATTTTAATTCTCTTTATTTTAATATTTCTTCTCTTTTATTTTAATTTTTTCTTCTTCTCTCTTATCAATCTCCAATATTTTATTTTCTCGTTCTTTTTTTCCAATATTTTCATTTTTTGAAATTTTTAATTTATCTACTTTATTTTTTCTATTTTTTCCAACTTCCAACTTGTCCTTTATTTTTTCAAAATTTTCATTTTTTTTCTCCATTATTTTCTCCTTTGCTATTTTTTCATTTTTTTCATTTTTTGGCTCCAATACAATTTTTCCATCCCGTACTTGGTCAGATTTGTGGGCTGGCATATCCGGTTTTGGTATTCTTTCTTTGTACTCGGCCGGAAGTATCTGGCTGGGCATACCCTGTTTCTCATCTTTCTTGATTTCTCCGATTTGTAGCATGTTACACTCTCGCTGGAACACTTCATAATCTTCCATCTGCCAATGAAATAAGCCATTTAGTGAGCTTGTCTCATCCTTCGAACAACTCCCGAGTTCAAGTACGCCTTCAGTGTTCGGTTCCATAGCTTTCCTTCCTTCGTCCACATCCGACTCACCTCCATCCGATCCAAATCCGGAGGAAGCCAATTCTTTGCTCACGGCCTGGTTCTTCAAGTGGATGACATACTTCCGCCCGTTGTTCTCAATCGAGAGTGTGTTCCTCTTCCAATTATGATTTTCCTTCGCTGCTATCAGCCATCCTCTCCCAAGTAGTGCATCATATGCTTTCCTCTGTAATGGGATGACGACAAAATTTAGCAAAGACTGTTGTGTCCCGATTGTCACCTTCTGCGCCATCAACGTTCCCAACGGCTTGATACCATGTTGATTAGCGCCAACCAGTTGGAATGTTGGCGGCCAGAGTGTAGGCTTCCCAAGACTCTTCCATGTGTCTTCGGGTAGTACGTTGACTCCCGATTCTCCATCGATGATAGTATTTGTCAAGATATCCCTCTGATCTCCATATGCATGACCGCTGGCATCTTCTCGATGTTCGCTGTGAGTAGTACTGGGTTGATTGTTTGTTCTCCGTACGATGGCGGTTCTGGTATCAATTCTTGCCTTCATTCCTCCAATCGCGGTTGCTTGCCATCCCCGACAACGTTTGTGATCACCAGTCCCAACTGCGGCATAGTTTGGAGAAGGTCAGTTACTTTGATCGGTATGGTGGTCTGCAGTACCTGCCGTATGATGTTGGTTTCCGCCTCCAACCGCCGAGAGGTTCCTAGCTTCTCCAGAGGTACTTTGTTTTCCTTTGCCGTCGCCAGTTCCACTTCCGTTTTTGCTTCCTTCATCCTTTGTTTCTTCGTACGTGGATCTGGGTATGTGGCCTTTTTTGCTTGTGCTCTGGTGATCGCCAATACCTCTTGTTCTTCTACTTCTAGCATGTGGATACCCTTTTGCTTAGGGCATTCGTTATCTTCATGATCACCTGGTCCACACCACTTACACAATCTCCCTTCCGAACCTTGACCGTTCTGGCAATCCCTGGCAAAGTGGCCCCATTCGTTGCACTTCCTGCATTGGATCATGGGCCTCCCTTTTGCATCGTACTGTATCATGTTTCTCAGACTTTTGTTGCTTCGATAGCCTCCAGGGGATGCATTGCTATTGTACTAGGGCTTTGGTGGTGTGTTCGGCGGTGTTGACGGCTCTCCTTGAGTGAAGAGTACTTGCGTACCCCTTGCTCTCAAATTGTATGGGCATTCCTTGATGGAATGTCCCATAACTTGGCAGATATCACAGAACATCTTCTTTGGACAGTTTGCTTTTATGTGACCTTCCCCATTGCACTCTATACACCACAGTTCTCGGGCTTCCCTTGCGCTCTCTTTGTCGGACTTCAATTCTTTCATCATTTGCATCATATCTTTTCTGAGTGCTTGTATGGTTTTGGATTCACCGTCGCTGTCGTCCAGACTCTCCTCGTCGTCCGTCTTCTTTTTCTCTTGGGAAGATGTTTTATTTTCACTTTCTATGTCCATTGCCCAATTGTATGCTTCGGTGTACGATGAAGGAGGTACGACTTTCATTTTCTTTCTTAATGACAGAAGCAAGCCCTCAATTCATCTTTTCTTCAAACCGTCGGCCGGCTGTGCCTCCAATTTCCCCAGCAAGTCTTTGAGTCTTCAGTTATAGGTCCGCACACTCTCGTGCTTTCCTTGCTTGGTATTGTATATCTCCCCAACAATCTCGCTATCATCTCACAGGAGTTTGAACTCCTCTTGAAATGCTTGCGTCAATAATCTCCATGTAGCTTTGTGTGCTTGATCTAATTCAAAGTACCAATCAATGGCACTATCTTGGAGTGTCGTTGGAAATGCTTTCAGCCACTGGTCCGGATCATCTTGTCCATTTGCTATCCAAATAGCTTCACATGTTTTACAATGTCGTATTGGATCTTCTGACCCATTCCCCATAAACTTCGGCAGCTTCTGCCGCTCCGAAGTGTTGGTGTACGTTTTATCATCCACCGAACACACAGAATAAAATGTCCAAAGACACTCTATCCTCTCTTGAAAAACCACCGCGTATGCTAAGATTGCAAGAAGATCATATGGCGATTCCAAGGTTTCTTTTGTCGGGTCTCGACGTGTGGATAAGCTCAATGGTCGTTGTGATAATGCTGGTAATAAACAAGGGGACTTACGTAGAAAGTCTGCACAAGTTCAGGGACTTAGGAAATTTATCTTTAAAGGCTCTCAATTAGGACTTTCAATTGTGGATCTCAAAAAAATGGCAAAAGAATAGGGTTTAGGAAATCTAGTCTAAGCCTAAGAACTCAAGAGACAATAAGGACTCGGTGAAGAGAAATAAACCACACTTTGTTTCGCCTCCTGCAGGACAACATACGCAAAGTGGGTGCAATCTTCAAGGGGTTTGTGAGAATAATTTTCACACCTCGAATGAGGTTGAAGTTAAGCTTCCACGTTTAAGAGCTCAGGCTAACTTTACAAATCGAATGCAAATCATCCATTCGAAAAAAGTATGAGCTATACTTCACCATCGAATCAATACGATCAATCTCTCATTCAATTTAACAACTTTTCAAAGCAAATTCTACTTAATCTAACTTTCACTCTAATCTATGGCGGAAGGCAATATGTAACCTCGCTTACTATTCAACAATAAGAAGTGATTCAAGGCAAAATCATGCTCAAGAGCTTTTATCATTCAAAATAGTCTCCAATGTCACGACCAATATACATAATCGTCTCCACATTACAAATGAGAGTGACTCAATTATAGCCTCCCCATTTGTCAAGGGCCAGAATTGATTTCAAATCTGGCTGAGATAAAACCCTAATTAGGTTTTGTCACTTTCGACCAATGAGAAAATTTCATTTGAGGACACTTGTCCCTTTTGCTAAATATAAATCAACAATAAAATAGAATGTTGTTGCATGTTGATTTGGAACAATTTGATTGGTTGGAAGATGATGAGGCGCCACCTCAGCGTGCTGGATGCCTTCCTTGGTTGCTTCGTTTTTCTTCCACGCTTTTGCCTTAGAATATTTTCCTTGCCGATGACTCTGTCCGTTGTGCTTGTTCCTTCCTAGCTTTGACCTTGGATTCCTTTTGAGACTTTGATTTCTTCTTCGCACCTGTACCGGAATCTTTGAGGTCTGGACGTCTCCCCTTGGAGCAGGTGTCTGGACTTGGAGTTGGTTACTTCGAAATTCCTCCTGCTTGAACTGGGTTGATGCTATTCCTTGGGATCTCTTCTCTGAATTCTCCAATTTGTGCCGAGAAATTGCCTAAGTATGGAGATATGTTTGGAACACTCTTCTTGTCACCATCTGATTCTGATTGGAAGCTTGTCTTTAATTCTTCAGGAGATGAAACCCTCAAGAAGTTGTCCGGATTGCTTCAATAGGTCTAGGATTATAGATGAAATCCTTCCAAGACGTCTGGATATCCATTCAAGTGTCTTGAATTTGGAGAAGAATGACCCTGTGCTTTAGCCATGATAGAGAAATTGGAATTTCCTCTATGAAGTATTTCCCATACTTAGCCAAATTTTGGCTATTCAAGTTCATTTTGTACCACCTTCACACGGACTATTCAACATTTAGCCAAGGTTTTGGATGAACTTTTCCTGTGGACTTTTCTTCAATTTTGGATTTGGCTTGTGCTATGTAGGACAAATTCCATCCTTGGACAAGAATTTTATTCACTTCCTCTTTATTTTCCTCTTCATCCTTCCTGTTTTCTGTCCAACACTTAGTGAATTCTTCTAGCCAATTTTCTCATCCTCTCCTTGGGCGGACTTCACATGAGCTCGAACGTTTTCTCTCTCGGCCTAAGTCAGACTCCAAGCCACTTTGGACAAACATCTCTGGGGAGAAGTCAAACTTTCTCTAGTGCCTACCATCTTTTCTCTTCACACTGGGGCGAACTTTCTCAACACTTTGACATTTCTTTTCTTGGTCTAGGTCAGACTTTGCATCATGTTTGCCATTGTACTTGGCGGATCTAATGGATGTCTGGACATACCTTCTCCAAGCAAAGTCGGACTTTGTAAGGGTTTGGACATGCTGTGCTTGGGCAAAGTCAGACTTTCTCATGCTGGTGCCATCCTTTTCCCTCCATTCCATGCCTTTGCTTCTTCTTTGAAGACTCGCCTCGCGTCGTCATCCACCTGCAAGAAATAAAATAAACAAATTCAAATTTTCTCTCTCCTAAATTTTTACCATTCTCTCTCCTGAAGCCATGGTGAATTTAATTTTGCCCTTCGGATTTTATCTCTGGCCGGCACAAATTATTTTCCTCCAAAACATCTCTAGCAAACTTCATTTTGTCCAAGGCATTGAAAATAAAATATTAAAATATTTTAATTTATTCCAACCCGTTCGTCTTCGACCCATGGCTATTTCGATTTTCCTTTCATTTTTCTTGGCTAAGAGTGTATCTTCCAATTTTATCTTCAATTTCGTCTAGCCAAACCAAAATTTAAGCCATTCCGTCGAAAATTTCATTGCCAGATCCTTATTTTGCTTTGCCGAGGCGAGATTTTCCTTTGCACTGAGCCTAATTTGTTCTGCCAAAGTCAAATATTTCCTTGCTCAGTCGAATTTTTTCTAGGCAAAATCCTTGTCCGGATGTCTTCGTTGGGTGAATTTCCTCGATGCCTGACATATTCTCCCTCCTTCTGGCCAAGGACGATCCTTCCTTTCTCCTTGCCTTGTGCATTTTTCTTGGGTCAAAATTGACAATTTCTTCGCATTTTCTCCATACTTAGGCAAATTTTACCTCTTTTCCTCATCGTGTTAGGCACATTCCGTTTTATTCTTTGCCATATCCTGATCATCTTTAGCACATGTTCTTTCAAACTTGGCATTTGACCTCTCGAAAGTGTCATGATACTTGGTCAAAAATCTCAACTTTCCATCCTTTAGCCCCCATACTTAGGCAAATATTCGAACTTTTTCTTTGGACTTAGCATTAACACTTAGCCAAAAAGCATCCTTTTATCCCTTAGGCGGACTTCCTTAACACTTTGGATAAGCATTATGAATGTCTTTGATACTTTGCTAGCTCCTCCAAGTATATGGCGGACTTTGTAAGTCTTTAGGATGAACACCTTGGACGTCCCTCTTTTCTAGGGCGGATTTCCTTAACACTTTAGCTTTTATCTCAACATTTTATCCCCTTTGGAAATGATTCTCCACCTTTTTAGGCCTTCACACTTAGCTAAATTTCGAAATTTCCCTTTGCTGGGCCTCAACACTTAGCAAAATTTTGATTTTTTCTCACTTTACATGTCAAGGCGGACTTTAGAAGTGCCAAGGATGAGGATGGCGGACTTTAGAGCATGCAAGGACGTGTCTTCCAGCATATGGCGGACTTCAAGACCTTTTAGGACGAACCTCTTGGCATATGGCGGACTTCCAAGATCATTAGGATGTGTCTTTTAGTGGATGGCGGACTTCCAAGGGGTCAAGGACAAAGATGGCGGACTTTGGAGGTCTTTAGGATATCCTTCTTTGAAGATGGCGGACCTTGAAGACTTATAGGATGTGCATGGGCGGACTTCATGACCCTTTGGCACTTCCTCTAAAGTGGATGGCGGACTTCTAAACTCTTTGGCACTTCCTTCCTTGCACATGGCGGACTTCATCAACCTTTTGGACATGCAGGGCGGACTTTGGAGGATGCAAGGATATGCCTTCAAGATGCATGGCGGACTTTCTAAGATGCAAGGATGGGCATGCTATATGCTGGGCGGACTTTGGAAGATCCAAGGATGTTCTCCATTGCTGCTGGGCGAACTTCATGACTTCCAGATTTTCACAAACTTCATTTTTCCTTCATTTCCCATGGCAGATTTCAGACTTGAACAGATTTCAAATGAATTTCATGATTTGAGAGCTGATTTTCCATGGTTTTGTCCTCAGATCTGATTGATTTCGGACTGGTTTTGACTGATTTTCCAGAATTCGAGTGTTCTTGGTCTGATTTTCACGCTTTTTTACTTGTTTTTTCCAGATTTTTCGAAATAATTTTTTCATTTTCGATTTTCTGAGAGATCTATTGAGTTTTTCGAACTTCTGAGTGCGTTTTCAGAACTCGGGACCTTTCCAAAAATAGAAACTTTCCAAAAATAGAAACTTTCTAAAAATAGAAAAAGCAACCCTAAAAAATAGGGAACCTCGTTTGGTCCAAAAATGCCAAAAATGAAAAATCGAAAAAGCAACTTTTCCTAAAAAATAGGAAGTCTCAGAATTGGCCGAATTTACAGTCGATCTTCGTCTCTTGGGCCTTCTGAGCGCTTCCATGACGTCTACGCACAGATTCAAGCATGAATTACTGACTTGGCTTGGATGACTTGCAAAAAGACTGACTTGGAACCCTCAAAGTGATGACCTCATTGTAAAAAGACAAGTGATAAGCAGTTGCAACACTGAGGCAAAAAGCGAAAACAGGGGGTCCCCATTTGCAATGGGGCGATGTGTGAAATGGTCACAACATCTAGCGCCAACCTGAATAAATGTTCCTGAACATTTCAAAGATAGAATTTACTTCAAACCCGGAATCTCAGATTAATTCTCACTAACTTATCCCTTGACTAAGAAGAGTACTCAAAAGGGAAGAGAAATCCTAGACTGTATCAAGACCCTCATCCTACAGTTACAAGTGTGTGCACGTGGGTTTATTCCTGTCTCTTAAGACCAACATGACTCTTTGGTTCCATGATGGCTTTCCAGCATATTTTTGGTCTTAGCTCCAAAAGCATCCTTGGATAGAGCCTCGCTGCCAGCGAGCGTCCATAGCCCCGGCGAGGTTATCTGCTATAATCTCACGGAGATTGCTCTACTTCCGGCGATTTATTTCTTTTGTTTTGATTCTTTGGTACACCTGTAGAGATGTCCGCACACCCAAAAGCCAAGCATTTTGATTTTTCATTCTTTTCTTTTTTGATTCATTTTGATATTCTTTTCTTTTCATATATTTCCACACTTTGGCCTGTAAGCAGTGAAGCTCACCTGGGTTTGAGCATTATAGTGGCACTGAAGCAAGACTTTTGATTACTTTCTAGCCAACAACTTCACCTAGGAGACCATACTGACTCAGAGAACTCTTTAAGTGTGTAAAATGTAATAACTGCAAGACTCAGTATCAAGACACAATAGATGACTTCCTTCCCAGTCAAGTACTACCCTCGACCTTAAGATACTTTAGAGACAATTAATTCAAAATTCATAGATTTTCCATAAATGTTAATCCAAGAAATGGACTGAACATGATTTAGCACAGACGCTAGAGTTCTTAAGATACAACGCCCTTCACAAATGGGAGCCCTTTATTGAAAGAAAAACAAAACGGGTAAGCAAACTAAACTAAGAAAGCAAAGCAACTAATCGAAAGCAAACAAAACAGAAAGGAAACCTACTCTAAATGAAAACAAAAATTTTTAAGCAAACAACAGTCAAAAGACCTAAGTATATACAAATCCTAGCATGATTTCTTAGGATGTGGAGTAACAACAAAGCAGCGGTCACAGTGCGAAGTTTTGCAAACTTATCTTTAAACTCAGAAAATTATTCTTTCAATGGACAAATCCGAAACTCAAGCAAAACTTCAGGAAAGATTAGTAGCTGGGGCAACTCATCCAGACCATGATTAATCCATAAACAAGTTATCTTTCCTGAATCTCCATAATCAAAATGATATTCCTTGTAGTCAATAATAGGGAAAGATGCAACCTGGTGGTCTTCATTTGCAGACATGACTTCTTGCTCGTCATCCATTGCTTTATCAGGAGGTCAAAGTTGATGGTGAACCATACCACTTGCATCTGAATCATGGAGATCAATATCATGTTCCAAGTTGGGCGGAGTGTGGTGGGAATGGAATTTGGGAATTTGGAGTGTTTCATGCACTGGCTTCTTTTGAATTCCTAGCAATGGATCAAGCCCCAACCTGAATTGTTCTTCTATCTCTGCCACAGTTGCTTGTTTATCAAGTAGCCTTCCATTTGCTTCAATTTCATCATGCTATTCCTCCATGACTGTGAACAATGGATCAAGTGCCGACGCGAAATGTATTTCATATTCTGCTTCCATCCTGGTAGCCCATTGATTGTCAAACGTATCATCTTGCCTCAAGCCGCTTATCATCTCTTCCATCTTGCATGATTGAACTTCTTCATCAAGGACCATTCCTTCTTGAAGTGCATTGGAATCACTTCTTTCTTCATGTCCTCCTCCTTGGATGAATGAACGTTGGAAATTTCCCACGCCATCTCTACTTTGAGCTAAGTCCTCCATTTCTGGTTCTTGATGATCTTCAATAACTTGCAATCTTATATATTCATTCACCTCAGTATGCTGGCAGTTGCCTTGGGTGGTTCCTCTTGCTTGAATGTATTCCATTGCTTCTTTGATCTTTACTCCAACAGCCTCCTCTGGCATTATGACACTTGGAATATCTTCACCCACTTGATCCCTAAGCTCGATCACATTATCCTGTTGTGACTTATTCTCCATGCTATTAGATGACATTGTGGTGTCTTCTTCATTTGGTGCTAAAAATACTCACGTAACATATTCAATCCATCCTTTGTCCTTGAAACATCCATATGGTAGCTGTGGTAATCCGAGGTGACATCTGGCATGGTGGATAGCCTCTTCACATGATGCGCAAGTAAACTCTGGATGAGGTGCATTGTGAATCCGGCACCAACGAGGGAGCATAACACCATTCAATTGAACATTACCCAGTTTTATCTGAGTTTCGATTCTGAGTATATACCTTGTGAAGGCCTCATATACAACTTCTGGAATGCTATAATCATCAGGTTCCACATCCAACACTCCTGGCTTGGGAACATCCCAAAAGAAAATTTTTCCTTGGAGAACAAGCTCTATCCTTGACAAGAATGTCAAGCAATTCATTTCATCATGTTTGGTCGTTTCATGAATTCGGCATCTTCCTGGCAAAGCAAACTTGGACAAATTCCTGGGGTATAGCTGTGCACTCAATTTTCTTTGGATCTGAGCAATATGGAATGGATGCCCATCCATTGAGAAATCTCCTTTTGGATTTTCCATTTCTGATTTTTTTACTTTTTTTGGATTTTTTGATATAAAAGAGATCTAACATATCTCTGATTTGGCATTTCAAAGCTCATACTGGCTCCTTCCAGCTGAATTCCTTTACTTGTGAAAACAACCTAATGTTCGCCCTCCTTCTAGCGCCAATTCTATGTTGGTGCGTGGGAGGAGAGGCGAGCATATACACAAGTGATGTAGCAAAGATTTCTTTTCTCAGCCCCACTTGGATAATTTGTTCTTTCTTTCAAGCCCTCCTTCTAGCGCCAATTCTATGTTGTGTGTGTTTTATCATCCACCAAACATTCAGAATAAAAATGTCCAAAGACACTTTATCCTCTCTTGAAAAACCACCGCGTATGCTAAGATTGCGAGAAGATCATATGGCGATTCCAAGGTTTCTTTTGTCGGGTCTCGACGTGTGGATAAGCTCAATGGTCGTTGTGATAATGCTGGTAATAAACAAGGGGACTTACGTAGAAAGTCTGCACAAGCTAGGGACTTAGGAAATTTATCTTTAAAGGCTCTCAATTAGGACTTTCAATTGTGGATCTCAAAAAAAATGGCAAAAAGAATAGGGTTTAGGAGAATCTAGTCTAAGCCTAAGAACTCAAGAGACAGTAAGGACTCGGTGAAGAGAAATAAACCACACTTTGTTTCGCCTCCTGCAGGACAACATACGCAAAATGGGTGCAATCTTCAAGGGGTTTGTGAGAATAATTTTCACACCTCGAATGAGGTTGAAGTTAAGCTTCCACGTTTAAGAGCTCAGGCTAACTTTACAAATCGAATGCAAATCATCCATTCGAAAAAAGTATGAGCTACACTTCACCATCGAATCAATACGATCAATCTCTCATTCAATTAACAACTTTTCAAAGCAAATTCTACCTAATCTAACTTTAACTCTAATCTATGGCGGAAGGCAATATGTAACCTCGCTTACTATTCAACAATAAGAAGTGATTCAAGGCAAATCATGCTCAAGAGCTTTTATCATTCAAAATAGTCTCAATGCGACAATATACATAATCTGTCTCCACACATTACAAATGAGGGGGCGAGCTCAATTTATAGCCTCCCCAATTACCATTCAAGGGCCAAGATTGATTTCAAATCAACGGCCGAGATTACAAAATAAAACCCTAATTAGGGTTTGTCACTTTCGACCAATGAGAAAATTTCATTTGAGGACACTTGTCCTTTTTGCCAAATATAAACCAACAATAAAATAGAATGTTGTTGCATGTTGATTTGGAACAATTTGATTGGTTGGAAGATGACGAGGCGCCACCTCAGCGTGCTGGATGTCTTCCTTGGTTGCTTCGTTTTTCTTCCACGCTTTTGCCTTAGAATATTTTCCTTGTCGATGACTCTGTCCGTTGTGCTTGTTCCTTCCTAGCTTTGACCTTGGATTCCTTTTGAGACTTTGATTTCTTCTTCGCACCTGTACCGGAATCTTTGAGGTCTGGACGTCTCCCCTTGGAGCAGGTGTCTGGACTTGGAGTTGGTTACTTCGAAATTCCTCCTGCTTGAACTGGGTTGATGCTATTCCTTGGGATCTCTTCTCTGAATTCTCCAATTTGTGCCGAGAAATTGCGTAAGTATGACAGTTTGTTTAGAACACTTCTTCTTGTCACCATCTGATTCTGATTGGAAGCTTGTTTTTTTTAATTCCTCCGGAGATGAAATCCCTCAAGAAGTTGTCCGGATTGCTTCAATAGGTCTAGGATTGTAGATGAAATCCTTCCAAGACGTCTGGATATCCATTCAAGTGTCTTGAATTTGGAGAAGAATGACCCTGTGCTTTAGCCATGATAGAGGAAATTGGACTTTTCTCTGTGAAGTATTTCCCATACTTAGCCAAATTTTGGCTATTCAAGTTCATTTTGTACCACCTTCACATGGACTATTCAACATTTAGCCAAGGTTTTGGATGAACTTTGCCTGTGGATTTTTCTTCAATTTTGGATTTGGCTTGTACTATGTAGGACAAATTCCATCCTTGGACAAGGATTTTATCCACTTCCTCCTTATTTTCCTCTTCATCCTTCCTGTTTTCTGTCCAACACTTAGTGAATTCTTCTCATCCTCTCCTTGGGCAGACTTCACATGAGCTTGGACATTTTCTCTCTTAGCCTAAGTCGGACTTCAGGCCACTTTGGACAAACATCTCTAGAGATAAGTCGAACTTTCTCTAGTGTTTACCATCTTTTCTCTTAAATTGGGGCGAACTTTCTCAACACTTTGACATTTCTTTTCTTGGTCTAGGTCGGACTTTGCATCATGTTTGCCATTGTACTTGGCGGATCTTATGGATGTTCAGACATACTTTCTCCAAGCAAAGTCGAACTTTGTAAAGGTTTGGACATGCCGTGCTTGGGCAAAGTCAGACTTTCTCATGCTGGTGCCATCTTTTTCACTCCATTCCATGCCTTTGCTTCTCCTTTGAAGACTCGCCTCGCGTCGTCATCCACCTGCAAGAAATAAAATAAACAAATTCAGATTTTCTCTCTCCTAAATTTTTACCATTCTCTCTCCTGAAGCCATGGTGAATTTAATTTTGCCCTTCGGATTTTATCTCTGGCCGGCACAAATTATTTTCCTCCAAAACATCTCTGGCAAACTTCATTTTGTCCAAGGCATTGAAAATAAAATATTAAAATATTTTAATTTATTCCAACCCGTTCGTCTTCGACCCATGGCTATTTCGATTTTCCTTTCATTTTTCTTGGCTAAGAGTGTATCTTCCAATTTTATCCTCAATTTCGTCTAGCCAAACCAAAATTTAAGCCATTCCGTCGAAAATTTCATTGCCAGATCCTTATTTTGCTTTGCCGAGGCGAGATTTTCCTTTGCACTGAGCCTAATTTGTTCTGCCAAAGTCAAATATTTCCTTGCTCAGTCGAATTTTTTCTAGGCAAAATCCTTGTCCGGATGTCTTCGTTGGGTGAATTTCCTCGATGTCTGACATATTCTCCCTCCTTCTGGCCAAGGACGATCCTTCCTTTCTCCTTGCCTTGTGCATTTTTCTTGGGTCAAAGTTGACAATTTCTTCGCATTTTCTCCATACTTAGGCAAATTTTACCTCTTTTCCTCATCGTGTTAGGCACATTCCGTTTTATTCTTTGCCATATCCTGATCATCTTTAGCACATGTCCTTTCAAACTTGGCATTTGACCTCTCGAAAGTGTCATGATACTTGGTCAAAAATCTCAACTTTCCATCCTTTAGCCCCCATACTTAGGCAAATATTCGAACTTTTTCTTTGGACTTAGCATTAACACTTAGCCAAAAAGCATCCTTTTATCCCTTAGGCGGACTTCCTTAACACTTTGGATAAGCATTATGAATGTCTTTGATACTTTGCTAGCTCCTCCAAGTATATGGCGGACTTTGTAAGTCTTTAGGATGAACACCTTGGACGTCCCTCTTTTCTAGGGCGGATTTCCTTAACACTTTAGCTTTTATCTCAACATTTTATCCCCTTTGGAAATGATTCTCCACCTTTTTAGGCCTTCACACTTAGCTAAATTTCGAAATTTCCCTTTGCTGGGCCTCAACACTTAGCAAAATTTTGATTTTTTCTCACTTTACATGTCAAGGCGGACTTTAGAAGTGCCAAGGATGAGGATGGCGGACTTTAGAGCATGCAAGGACGTGTCTTCCAGCATATGGCGGACTTCAAGACCTTTTAGGACGAACCTCTTGGCATATGGCGGACTTCCAAGATCATTAGGATGTGTCTTTTAGTGGATGGCGGACTTCCAAGGGGTCAAGGACAAAGATGGCGGACTTTGGAGGTCTTTAGGATATCCTTCTTTGAAGATGGCGGACCTTGAAGACTTATAGGATGTGCATGGGCGGACTTCATGACCCTTTGGCACTTCCTCTAAAGTGGATGGCGGACTTCTAAACTCTTTGGCACTTCCTTCCTTGCACATGGCGGACTTCATCAACCTTTTGGACATGCAGGGCGGACTTTGGAGGATGCAAGGATATGCCTTCAAGATGCATGGCGGACTTTCTAAGATGCAAGGATGGGCATGCTATATGCTGGGCGGACTTTGGAAGATCCAAGGATGTTCTCCATTGCTGCTGGGCGAACTTCATGACTTCCAGATTTTCACAAACTTCATTTTTCCTTCATTTCCCATGGCAGATTTCAGACTTGAACAGATTTCAAATGAATTTCATGATTTGAGAGCTGATTTTCCATGGTTTTGTCCTCAGATCTGATTGTTTCGAACTGGTTTTTCCAGATTTCAATGTTTTTGGGTCTGATTTTTCACGCTTTTGACTTGTTTTTTCCAGATTTTTCGAAAAATTTTCAATTTTTTTTTCATTTTGATTTTCTGAGAGTTCTATTGAGTTTTTCGAACTTCTGAGTGCGTTTTCAGAACTCGGGACCTTCCAAAAATAGAAACTTTCCAAAAATAGAAACTTTCTAAAAATAGAAAAAGCAACCCTAAAAAATAGGGAACCTCGTTTGGTCCAAAAATGCCAAAAATGAAAAATCGAAAAAGCAACTTTTCCTAAAAAATAGGAAGTCTCAGAATTGGCCGAATTTACAGTCGATCTTCGTCTCTTGGGCCTTCTGAGCGCTTCCATGACGTCTACACACAGATTCAAGCATGAATTACTGACTTGGCTCGGATGACTTGCAAAAAGACTGACTTGGAACCCTCAAAATGATGACCTCATTGTAAAAAGACAAGTGATAAGCAGTTGCAACACTGAGGCAAAAAGCGAAAACAGGGGGGTCCCCATTTGCAATGGGGCGATGTGTGAAATGGTCACAACACGGAGTAGCCATCTTTCCCCACTGTCCTCCTTGTGTGTTGGACCCGATTAGACTGGTTTCTCCGCTATGTTCCGGTGCATCACTTGCACTCTTGGCCACGTACGAGTCACTCCCACGTCTTGCGTCAGCGTCCTCGACACCTTGAGTCTCCTGGGGTTCCCTTCGGTACTCTCTCCGCCTTGGGGTACTGGGCTCAGATCTTCCACTCGTCAACTGTTCGTCGTCGTCCGATAAGGACAACTGCTGAAAAATTCTGATGCTACTACTTAATTCATCTTCGTTCTCATAAGGATCATACCTTCCTATGTACGGGGTGCCGAAGGGTCCTTCGTCCCTCCCTTCCACCAAACTTTGATGTGCTCTTTCAATGGATGTGTCTATTCATGTCAGATTCTCATGTGTTCTTTTAATACTTTAGTTTATTTCAATTAGATCCTCATCAAATTCCTTACCAACTTGCTGCAATCTTCTTTGCCGGTTTTCTTGTTCTTGCAGCCTGAGTGATCGCCGAACCTTCTCCTCCTGAGTCTCCTGCCCGCTAGGTACTTGGTTCTTGTCTTTGTTCGGCTGTACGGGCATTAAAATTTATTTAGGCGATCATTGTTGACTAGTGGTCGTACGTCTCCGGCTAGTGTCTCGTTCCTCTTCTTCTTGTTTGGTTCTCTCTTCGTACCGCTGCAGTATTTGCTGCCTTTGGCGTTCCCGAACCTCTTCTTCTCACAAGTCTTGCAGAATAATGAAATGACGGGCCAGCAGTCTGGGCATACGATTCAAGAGATGATCCATCTTGTCACTCACTTCCAGCCGATCCCAGATAACTTCCTCAGGGATCTCCCGCCTACGGGATTCCCTTCATACGTGATCTCGTAAAGATATCTTCCACAAATTGACAAGATCTTCAGTCAATAGGTCATCCCTTTTCTCATTGCTATTCACGGGTTCATCCATCGGGAGACCCATTACGCTGCCATGACGAGTGATTCCCTAGTCCGCTCAGGCAACGGCGCCAAATGTTTACTCACTGGGTAGTGTTCAGCATACTACAGGAGTAAATGAGAATAATTCACAAACATAATGCACGTACTAGAATATGAATCACATTTGAATCACAGAACAATCGTAAGAGTAATTGCACAGCACAATGGATTGATTGATTTCATGAAGTATCTCAACAATACATAGCAATTGTCTGTCCCCGACTACAAATGACAAGATACATATATAGATGGCCGAGGTTGGTTGGGATACCAACCGTCGGCAACTCTTCCTAACTACCTGCCCGACAACTAATCCAACTTTTACTTTAAACTGTGCATGTATTATTTAAACTATTATTATCTATTCCCAGTACAACCGACTACAACATTTATTTAATTAGTACGGTCGATTACAATATAATTATTTATTAACATGGCCGTCTACAGTGTGGCATGGAACTTGAACAAAAGCTTCACTTGCAAAGCCAATTTGGAGGCCAATACTAGACAACCCTTATATTTCAAATAGGATCCATGCCATAAGTAATTGGACTTTGAAGAGGAGCGATTGGACACTTGATGGATGAGTTGTTGCATGTGACTATTTTGCTAACACTCTAGGTGTAAATCATTTAGCTAGGTAGTGGTGGGCATTGATAAAGCACTTAAAGAAGTATTGTCTCAAATTGACGTGATAATTCATCTGCCACAACATTATCTTGCCCTTTTTTGTAGGTTATCTGATAGTCATAACCCAACAACTTGGTGATCCACTTTTGTTGCTTTGTGGAAGAGACTTGCTAGTCCAAAAAGTACCTGAGACTATGTTGATTAGTTTTAATGTAAAAGTATCTTTTGACAAGGTATGAACGCCATTTTTTGACTATGTGAAGAATGGCTAGCATCTCTTTCTCATAGGTGGAACAGGAGAGATTTTCACCAGTTAGAGCCTTACTTGTAAAGGTGAGGGGTTGCCCTTCCTGCATGAGAATAACATCCAATCCAAAAACTTAAAGCATCATTTTCAACAATAGATGTTTAGGAGAAATCCAACATAGCAAGAATTGGTATGGTGCACTTACCCTGCTTAAGTAGACAAATACTGCTTCCCCATTGTTTTGGACCACTGGAAGAAATCTTTTTTCAACATGGCTGTGAGGGCGGGTGGTTGTAATCTTTGTATAGTCATTAACAAAGCAACATTAATATCTGTGAGGCCTAAAAGTCCCTAAAGGCTCTTCAGTCTTTCTGATTTAGGTTAGTTCTACATGGCATCAAGTTTTGTTGGGTCCACCTTAACTCTGTCTTCAGAAACAATGTGCCCCAGGTATTCAATCTCTTTTTGGCTAAAGGGCATTTGGAGCATTTGGCACATAAATGGTTAGCAGAAATGATTTGAAGGACTTGGTCCAAGTATAATAGGTGCTTTGCCCATATCTGATCGTAAATAAGAATATCATCTAGAAGACTAAGATGAACTTTTGAAGTAAAGGGTTGAGAATCTTATTTATCACGGTTTGGAAGGTAGACAGTGCATTGGTGAGGCCAAATGACATGACAAGAAACTCATAATGATCATCATGAGTGGAGAAGGTTTTTTTTGGAATGTCCTCTTTGTTGATGCAGATCTGATGATAGCCTAACCGTAAATCCAACTTGGAGAAGAAATACGCACCATGGAGTTCACCTAAGAGCTCATTGACCAGCAGAATGAGAAATTTATCCTTGATAGTGATTTGTTTAGCTCTTGAAAATCAATGCAAAGGCACCAATATCTTTCTTTTTGCCGGTGAGGATTGAGGACTGGTGCTTGGTCTAATAACCCCTTGGTGTAGTAGTTCCTAGATTAATTTCTTGTTCTTAGTCTTTTGCAGAAATGGGGTACTTGTAGGGGTAGATATTTGGAGGGGATACTCCCAGGCAGTAGCCACATGGCATGATCTTCAGTGTGGCTTGGTGGTAAGCTAGCTGGCTATAGGAAGACCACTAGATGGCAAATCAAAAGCCCTTGGAGATTCTTGGGTTGGCTTGAGGCAGAAGAGTCATTAACTTGAATGGCAGAAAGTTATGCAATAATCCCATGAGACCCCTTTTTGAGTAACTTTTCCATGCAACGAGAGAAAATGAGAAAAAAAAATCTAGGGGTTAGTCCATGTAAGGTGTGTTGTTTGCCATTATTTGTGAATTGCATCCAATGCTCATAAGGGTCCCACAAGATAGGACCAAGAGTGTGGAGCCATTGTGCTCCCAACACAATGTTATAGCTGCCCAGGGGTAGGAAAAACATGTCAGATTTGAGAGTATAGTCCCCCATGGAGATGCAAACATTTCAGCGCTTGCCCTTATAAGGTAATGTTCCTCTATTTGCAATCATTCTTTCAAAGCTAGAAAATGGGTGGAAAAAATAGTCTGCTTGTTTAGGACGAGAGCAAATGGCCATACTTGCTAATCTTGGGTCAATAAAATTATGAGTATTTCTTGAATCAATGAGAATTGTGAGACCATGTTTCCTAGAAAAGCTTTGACCTTAATTGTCAAAGGACCAATCCATGCATAGAGATTTCAGGTATAAGCTTGACAGTTGAATCCTCGGGTGGTGGCTGCTACACTTCCTAGTTCTCTTTGGCATCTTCTCATTCCTTTGCCTTTGGTGGATATTCCACATCAAGAAAATAAAACTTCTCTTCTTCGTAGCAATGTTGATGTGCACATTTTTCATCACAGTTGTAACACAAACCCTTTCTTCAACAAATTCACATCTCTGCTTTAGTGAGACATTTGACAGTTGTGGAGTGATTGTTGGGGGTGGGGACAGGACAATTCAACATAATGGTCTTGAATGAGGTGAGCTTGGAGAATCGACACTGAGCTGTGAGCTTATCTTCTGCAACTTTTGGCAAACCTGTGGCTGCCAACATATTCTTGGGTTTGAATATTTTGACCTAGGCTTGAATTTCCTTCTTGAGGACACTTATGAAACAACCAGTAAAGAGGTCATCTGTTAATTCTTCAGTTTGGTTGACAATTTTCTTAAATTCAGTTTGATAATCATGAACAAACCAAGTTGACTCAATTTGGTTAAGGCTCTTGTAAAGTCTTCATATGCATTCGGACTGAGTGGGAAGGTGTCTCTATAAGAGCAGCAAGGAGTGCTCATGACCTCCATGAAAAGCAATGCTTCCAGAAGGTCCTTAATGTCAACTCCTTTTTGGCGTTGGAAAGGATTCCAAGCAGGATAAGCATTTTGAAAATCAGATCACAAGGATGAATTGTCCCAAAAATCTCATTTGAGTAGTATACGTTGTCTTGCTTACTAGAAGAAGGTACGGAAATACAGTCAATCTCCCTAGTAAGAGCAAGAGTGACCTTAAGCAAATGGAGACAAAGATAAGGAGGAAGATAGAGGAAACAAAAAATAGTAATTCTTAAATCTAGTCAATTATTGAGTGACTTGGGTAATCAGCCTGAGACTAATATCAAGTCAAGAAAACCTTGTTTTTATTTGGGTTTCTTTTTAAACTCTTTGGTTTTAGTAAGTTAGTTGTATGTTCATGAACATTCTCTTTTGGGACAAATCCTTTAATTCCTTCTTGTGCTGTGGAACTCTTGTTTTATTGTCTGTGATGTTTTCTTGGGATCAATGGATTTTTATCTTTAGCGAGCCTTGTTGCTTTTTTATGGGCTATGGTGCCTTTGACACTTGCTAGGGACATGCTCAAATAGATTGTGCGCTTGCAAAAAGTAAGTCCCTTTGCTGATATTTTTTAACTTGACAAAAAATGAGGCCTATTAAGCCCAAATCCCTCTTGCTTACAAAATTGTTTAAACCTCATAAAGCGTTCAAATTGACCTAAAGCAGCAAAAGAACTACAATGTGCTCTGCAAGGGTATAAGAAGATTTACAATTTTTTCGACTTTGAACATCAATTTACAAAAATTCAACCAAGAAACTCCACCAGTCTCCTTCAAATGTTGTTTTATCTTACTCCTACCTAAAGCAAAAAAGTTGTTTTATCTGACCTTTGAAGCACTGTCTCAGGAGATTATCTGAACTTATGATTCATTTGGTGCTTCTTATCAGCTGTTATGTGCATATTCAAATGTGCAACTTCTGAGGAAAAATGGGTTTCTCATGATCCTGAAAGTGTGTGACTTAAAGGCTATTTACCACAGTATGTCACCTAGCTTTTTGTGTCACTTAACAATAGCTGCTACTTGTCATTTGTTGATTGGGCACTTGAGACACCAATCCCAACTTTTTGATTTTCTTGCGAGCCTTCTCTTGAATAAGAGTGGCTACTATTTTACAGCAATTATTGTGATCCAAAATGGATTATGGAATTAAAAAAAATATGGTGGGAACAAGCAGTCAGACAAAAACAATCTGGTAGAAACAATCAGGGAAAAACAGTCTGATAGAAATTGTTTTGTAGAAAGAGTCTGATAGAAACTTTACAGAAGAATCAATCTTATAGAAACCATACATTAGAAACAATTCAGAAGAAAGGACCTGCCAAAACATTTTGGTAGAATTATTCTAGCAGAAACAATCCTTCATAATCAATTTGATAGAAACAAGATGATAGAACAGTGGGGAGCAGACATACAACTCCCGTCCAATTCTATCTGCCCATTCGAGTAAATAAGTGATGTGAATTAAGAAAATAGATGCCAAAGCTGCCATTCCCAGTGGACTGGTTTTTAGTTCTATAAAGGTGATAATATTGAGGTGATTTTGTTGAAGCTAATCTATTTTGGTACAAAAACCTTTTCACACCTTGAAGCCAGTTGGGAGTAGCCGGCATCTTTAATCCAGTATAGATATCATTTACAGCCAAGTTTGGATGCAAGAAGATAATAAATCATTGTAACAGAGAATGGTTCACGTACTAGTCATGGACCAAATAATTGTCATATAAAACCATCCTCCAAGGTCTTTTGAGGTGGAAATCATTTGGAGAAAATGGGGGAGGCATTATTGCAATACCTGTAAGTGAGGATTTATGTTGTAATTTAAGTTGCTGGTTTGGGTATGGGATTGGATAGAGTTTCAGAGCTCAGGTATGCTGGTATGGCAAATACCCCCCTTGGGTATGTTATGGATGGGTACAGCTGTACTATATATATATATTGTAAAAATGCATAAAATTATAACCATAATTTGCAAAAGAAAAATTTGAGATTGGGAAAGTCTTAGTCAGCTTTTGATAATGTTTTCCTTGGAAAAAGTTGTCTTTCAAGCGCCAGGGTAAGATTATAGCTGTTGGAATACGTAAGCACCATGATACTGGGATAATGGGAGGGGCTATCACTTCAAATTTCCTAGCCAGTCTTTTTAAGAATATCTAGGAGCCCTTTTAAGACACTGGTCTTGTAGATGAGTTGTAGATGGATGGTATAAAGGTAAATAATAATATTTTTTTCTTTAAAAGTTCTTTTAAAAAAAAAAAATTAATTTGGGCAATTTTAAAATAGTTAAAGAGTCCTTGCAATGTTGTTATATGAATATAAAAAATCGAAAGGGAATGGAAAACTTTCAACTTCACTCATTAAAAATTTGATCACAAACATGGGAGCTAGCTTTTAGTTAATGAAATTCTAATTAATTGCTAATTATATTTAGGAATAATAGATTTCTCATTTATCTTCATCACTATCAACAGTGTTTACAATTCTGTGCACTTTTTTGGCAAATCATGGGTGTTCTGCTATTTCCTTTGAGTCTTGAAGTCCAACTATTTCCTTTTTGTTATACATATATATATGCACCAACATTTCGTTGGGCAGAGTGGTTTCCAAGCTTGTGAGAATTGAAAAGTGTTTGGTTAAAGAATGGGGCATAAATCTTTGTCAAAAGATGGACAAAAGTGTGCCTATTGTTGCAAGTATGAAGGTGTTGTCATTGATGTCAACAGGCTGGTGTTGTCATTGATGTCAACTATGTGTTGAGGAAGTTTGTTGCATGATGAAGATGTTGAGGATACTAAGAAAATTGATAAAATAAGGAAACGGGATGTTGTAAAGGTGTTTTGGTTTTGCTTCACATTTCTTCTAGGTTTTAAGATCTGCTTTTGTGGTTTGGATATGTTGGTTAGAGTTGTTCAAAGTTTCTATATCCAGAATTTGGGCTTCTAGATCGTTGGTCAGAGGAAGTTGTGTTCACCAGTATGTGATCTGGTTTTGTGGTGTTGTACAGAGGTGTCTGGGAGAAATGTATTTGCTCCCCATTTTTCTGTAGTTGCTTTTCAGGATTTGTGGTTCTGAAAAAAAGTTAATGGTGTTGTTCTCGTGTTTGTGTCAAGAGGATTCATGGTCACGCGTTTCGAAAGGTCTTTTGAGTTACAGAGTATTGCAATATCTGGTAGTGTTGTCTAGATAAACAATATGATTATATTCTTTAGGTGAAATTTGTTGCGAAGGAAGTTGATTTTCAGGATGATCTTGGATTGTATTCAAGTGAATTTTGTTGTCCAAAATTTTTGGATTGATTTAAGGAAACATGTACTTAATGTTTAATGTGTTTTCATAGGTAACGATTGACCTAGTGTTTACACTACATTCAAAGATGTTCAAGTATTAATGAAGGCATAGTGTGGCGTGTGAGATTTAATTTGAGTCCCAGTTAAATGTTGTTTTGGTCCACTTTCATTCCTATCCACCGTGGGAATGTTTAGTGTCGACCTAATTTGAAATTGCAAAGTGTGAAGCGTGTATTGCTGACGTTGGAAAAAGTTTTCAAGGTTGAGGATGGTATAAGTAGGAGTCAAGATGTTGAAGGTTGTCAAGATAGAAAAGATAGAAATAAAAAGGTGTGTGATGCAAGTGATGCGAATTTCTGAAGAGTAGAGTGCGAGTTTGAGTAGAGCAATGTGAACTTTAAAGTGTTGGACTTCTGAATGCAGTGAGCTGAAGGTGTCCGCAATCTTTCAAACAAGGTTGTGGAAGTGTTGGAGCATTTGTGGTGGATTCTCTGTTGCATTGAAAAGTTTCTCTTTGTGTAACATTTCTCTTTTGCCTTCTTTGTTTCTTTTATGTGGCAGTGAGCCCTAGTTGTGAGCTTTTTTGGACAATGTGTCCTATTCTGACAGGGAGCCCTTGTATCGGTTTTGCAATTACTTATATTGTGAGCTAATCCTCACCATGGTTTTTCCCTCATTGGGTTTTCCATGTAAATCTGGTATTCTCTTGTGTATGGTGTTGTTATTTCAGTTTTTGTTATCTACATTTCATGATTAATCACTTTAATAGAATAAGGGTTGAATGAATGCATGTGGATCTGATTTCTGTTGAGGGTTTTGATGTTTTAAATCGCTACAACTAATTCTCCTCCCCCCCCTCAGTTGTCTTGTTCATTCAACACTTACAGTTTTGGATTGGGCACAACCTAGGTTCAACTAGGGTACTTGGTACATCAGGTTTTTGCCCTAGCCGAACCCAGGCCCCATCCTATCTTGTTCTGCTCCTGAACCTATCCCGTCCAGTATGGCAATGAGGGTGTTTTTTGAAGGACCCGTTAATTTAGGTTGTAATTGTTCTAAAATGAGCAAACATCTTTGTAATTGATATCAAATATTCCAAAAGGAATGAAGGCAGTTTCAAAATTTCTCTCAGGTTTTCAACCTCAACGGGGTTTCTCCATGTTGACTATTTTTTTCTTCTATTTGGATGCACATTTCTATTATGCTATACTAGTTCAACATTATCATTAGTTGTTTTCTTACACAAAAAAATTATGAGTTTTGAAATCATACTAATAGTTTAAATCCTAGAATATATTTACAAAAGATCTGTTCGGTGAATTGTACTCATTCATAGAATAGTCAATTACAGATCTTTACTATTAGTCAGTTATGGGTCATATAGTCTATAGCCCATGTTGTTGGAACTTGAGGCTGCTGGCAACCAACAAGAATTGTGTGACTTCGATAAACATTTAATTTTAATTATGTTTTCCTGTTATACATATTGCATTTGACGAGTTGGTTTTGAATTAGAGGAAATTCTCACCTAGACTTCTATCTTTATGTCATTTTATTTCTTGCTGATGTAGGACTTCATTTCCCATTTTGTTTGCAAACAAAATAATTCTGTGACATGCACTTATGGCCATAAAAGAATTTGCCACTTTAGGGATGACCAGGGTACGAAATGGTAGAGCTTGGGAAAGCTTGATGGTCTAAGTAACATGCAAATCTTGCACAGTTGATTTTAGTTTTCTTTATAATTACATGGGGTCAGTTGAGAAAAAGTAGTATTCAATGGCTGAGTTGTTTCATATTTTGTTGTGGTTATGGTAAGCTTATATAGAAATGGCATCCCACACACTTCATGCATTGTCCTATAAGATTTAGATCAGACGATTAGTTTATTATTTGAACTCATGGTATTGTTTGGCTGGTTCATTTTCAGGTACAGTGGCGACTGGTCTCGTATTGGGGTAATTTCGAAAGACATTGAAGCAGTATTAAAGGTGGCTGCATATTTTGTGGTTCCGCTATCTGTTGGGCTCATCTTATTTTTGTCTTGTGAGAAAAAATAAACCCTTTCGTATAGCTGCCTTATTACATAAAAAATAATTTTACCTTTCAAAATCAAGGGTATTGTTTATATTTCTGTTTGAATTATATTGTCATACACAAACTACCTAGGTATTCTTCTAAATGATGAATAAATGTTTTGCTAATTTTTGTTTGTGTTTTGAGTTGTTGGCATGTAGTTCACATTTAACTTTTAAGATAAAATCTTTTGTAAATGTTGTGCATTTCATTTCTCATCCATGTACTGCTTTTATTTATAAAATATAGATGTCATTATGAAGAATGGCTGATGCATTATGGTTGAGCATCCATCTAAACCATGGAATTTTTTTTTTTTGGTTATGATCCGATGCATTTCACAATTGTTTGCCAAAGATTTAGTCAGTTTGTTTGAAATGCATAGAATTTAACTTGTTCCATAATAAATTTCAAACATAATATTTGATTTTGATTCCCATAAAGAGCTACCCAACTTTTTCCTGAGTACAACCAAAAGTGATGTACCGTTCACCACTGAGCCTTCTTAAGCAAGTTTTGGGGATTTTATGAGACTGGGAAAGGAGTTACTTTTTACTTGTAAGTTGTAACCAATACGTACCATTTGATTGTGTCTTCTAGAGGGTAGTTTCAGAGCACTAGTTTGTGGTTTTCTTTATCCATTTAGAGTTTGAACTTATTTGTTCTTAGTTTGTAGAGGTTATATAGGCACTCCCATCAAATACTCTATGTATTTGATAAGATTTGTCTATGGAGATAGTAGTGCAGTTGTGGTTAGGGAACCTTGTCAAGAAACCCAATCACACGGTTTCAAAGATTAACTGTTACAAATAATGTTTAGACAGCATGAACAATTCGAATTATTTTATTGTTTGCAACATACAGGAGTACTAAATCACATAATTTGGTTACATGCCTTTCGATCTTTTTTTTATTCTAATATGAAAATTCCCAACAACAAAAAAGACCCCCAAATAGTTGCCCTTCCCCTCAATATATTCCCAATGTGACGGTAGTTCAACTGTCTTTTCAAGTAGTTCAACAATTGCCCCCAAATCCTTTGTTTAATTTCCCCATTAGTTCTCTAGATGTCTTTGCTCTTCTTTGTCAACGGTTTCCACTCTAGTAGGAACTAGGGACTAGCCACCCTTTTTTGGTGGTTCCTACTTCACCAAGAATTTGACTTTTATCGTTTTATTTCCTTTGTTGTTTGATCAGTGTTTTGACCCCATTAGGAACTTAACACTTTTAGTTTTGTGTCGAGGGTTTTGGTTCAATTGGGAATTGGCACTCTTGGTTCCATGTCGAGGTTTCGGTCCAAATGAAAAACCACACCTTCATCTTCCTTTGTTCTTGTCAAGGGTCTTGAGTGAACCCAACACCAAGCACCATTTCAAGGGTTCCAAGGGAACTCAACACCAATGCACCTATTTGTTGGAGCTTCCAACCTGAACAATATATTTATAGCCTTTGTTGTGGGTTCCAAAGGAACCTAGAATCAAGTACCATATCGAGAGGTTTCCGTCTTCTTAGGAACTTCAAAAACATTAAATTGTAACTTTTGTCAAGACTTTGTAAAAAAATGTCACTCATGGTACAATAGGGAACTGATTGAAGAAGAGGTAGGAACTCAGAACCATGAACCTCCGTTGGTTCCTAGTGGTGGCATAACCTCCGATCAACCGTAACTTCACCTCTTTTTGTCCCAATTCCTTCAAATTTGTCTTGGAGATACCCTTTTTGCTCCTCGACAAGGCATCATCTTGACTTAGCAAAAAATGCAACCCAAAATTGCCTCTTGCAACAACTCACCAAAACCAACAACACAACAAAATTAAGGAAAAAACTAAAATATCAAAACAAGAAATATTTCTGGTGGATATAGGATTGCTTGTAAACGTGGATGCTCCTACATCAAATAGCCACCCATGATCAAAGATGTAATGTCCTCATTTTTAGCACTACACTTTCCAGTGAGTGATAGCCTATCCCCAGATGCTCGTAGGCTAGTTAAAGGTAAAATTAAGGTTTCCAGCTGATTGGAGGTATTTTTTGCAAATTTGAAGGCTTGCATGTTGGAGTTTTGCAGTTTGGATTATGGATTCCTTCTAGGTTTTCAGAGAGCTTCGCAGTGGTGTGACATGCAACTGTAACGGAGGACATTTTCGAACTTACTTTTTTTAGTAAGTATGACGGCTGCTCGGATTGTGGTTAAAATGAGTTTGGAACAACTTACTATTTTTAGTAAGTTCTATTTTTAGCAGTGCTATTTTTAGCAAGGTTTCTGCAGTTCAATTCAGTGGCTATATCTGACAGGTCAGTTTGAGTAGTTTGGTCTCCAACACCCTTGGTGCTATTTTTGGCAATGTTTTAGCAACTTGGTATTATGGCTATTTCTAGCAGGGCAGTATTTTCAATTGGTCTCCAGCTTTTGAGGTGATTATTTTGGCAAGTTTGATATTTGATGAAAATAACATTTTAAGTGAAAATATTTCCTATGCAAAATTGGACGACTTTATAAGGGGAATATTTAAGTTGCAAGTAATATTTTAATAAAGTGAAATTTGATAAGGCTTGGTGGACGCCTTAAGGGGAAATAAGTTAAATTTATTTAAGTCATTCACTTTATTATATTTGGATGCCACTTTATACTTTATTAGCAATTTTGATAAAGTATATTATTTTCTTGATGTGGGACGACTTGGAGAAATGAGAAATGAAATGCAAATGAGATATTATTGTGAGGTGAATGTGAATTTGGATTAGGCGTCCATCTTGGAGGGAATTGGAATTTGAAATTGGGAGACAGAAAAGCTATAAATAAGAGGGTTGAGCTCTTTGTTTTGCATCCATGAACAAAATATATCGTTATGCTGCCGAAATGGTGAGTGAGTTGCTTCGAGGAATGCATACCTCCTAGCTTGGCTTAGTTTCTTGCTTGAAATATAGCAACTAGATAAGATGATGGTTGTTCTTGACTCTTGAGAGTAGATTGAGCACATTGAGATGGAGTTTTCTGAAGTTTTTGGGTTTTTTGAAGTTGCTGGTTATGCATAGCTGAAAGTCGTTTCTAGTTAGAAGTCTTAGAATAATTTTTTTATGGTTTTGGGTAGTTTGCATTTGACATTGTCATCCTTGGGCGCCCCCTTTTGGTGAGTTTAAGATTTTAATATGCAAATTTGGATTTAATTTTGTAGAAGTCGCCCCTCTTGAGGCCGTTCTACTTCATCATGCCTGGGAAATGTTTAGATAATTCATTGAGTAGTTCTTGCAACTATTTCTTGGTCATAAATTGGTAGCCATCTTCCTAGGAGTTCATTGCACTTGGTCTCATGTCATTTAGAGTAGTTATGAGCATTTTAGTGGGTTGTCTAGTTGCTGGTTTATGCATTTTCAGTTGTTGGTCTGTCAAAATTAGATTGTAGAAGTTTGTCTTTTGGGTTGGGTTTAGTGTGGATTGAGTCTTTTGATGATAGGAGAGATATAATACTTTATCAAGCAGCGTTGAGACATTTCAAATACAGTGATATTTGCAGGAGAAACTCATATTGTAATGCTACTTAAGTAGTACTGTTCAACCATTTTAATTCTTGCAATTTCATATTTCCCCACACTTGTGGAAGAGACTGGCATTTGCTCAGTCTTCATTGTACTGCATTTAGATCCTCAACACCATATGATAGCACCACACCCATCTCGGGTCTTGAGTGCACATTCTTGGTGTTGAGTTACTTTCAGCATTGCATTCTCTCAATAGATCCTCCGCCATATGGTAGTGTCTTACCCATCTCGGGTCTTGAGCGCATATTCTTGGTGTCGAGTTACTTTCAACACTGCATTCTCTCAATAGATCCTCCGCCATATGGTAGCGCCTTACCCACCTTAGGTTTGGAGAGCACATTCTTGGTGTTGAGCTTTCTTCAGCATTGCATTACTTTCAGTTGCTTCTAACGACCCTCGGCGCCATATGACAACACCATTCTCATCTTGAGTTTGAGTGTGCATTCTTGGCATAGAGTTACTCTCCGGCAGAGTTTGGTTTTGGGCTAACCTTAATGGGTGACTGCTGTAATTGGCTTGATCATTGTAAAATTGAAAAAAAAATTAGTTGGCTCATTACAAAAGAGCTTCAATGAAAGCACAGAGAGACCTAAAATGAGAGAATAATTATATTCTATTAAAGGATGCAAATATACAATGATGATTGATTAATGTATATATAGGCAAAGGTGAGACTTAGGACAACATAGGATTATGACAAGTGTTATAATTATATGATAGGCAAAAAACTATGAAATACCTTAAGTAAATTTAGTTAATTAGATGTGAAAATAATGTAAACGTGAATTGGTCAAGTCATATACCCTGTTCAAACCAACATACTCAACCATATATTTTATTTACTTGGGGAAAATTCACATATCAACCATATATTTTATTTACTTGGGGAAAATTCACATATGCCAAGTTTCCTTACATAAATTAAAAACAAAATTTGGTGTTGGTTTTATAGGCATCTTTTGATTATATTGAAGGATTATGAAAGTTGGTTGTTAGCCATTTGATAATAGAGGTCATTAGAAATTTTGTTAGTCAAATTTACATGTTTGAAAAGAAGACAAAGTCAAACGCTATGTACTTAGGAATATGGTATTATGGGGCAATGGAGAGATTGACATGTGACACAACACACATCTCTTTAGTTAACTATATTAGGTTATGCTGATAACTTGTGTAATTATGTTGGGTAATGAGTTGGCCTATGTTGAAATTAGTGGTTCGCCTCTCCAGTATTTGATCATGTCTATATATAATAGGGGAGTATCATTGTAAGGGATAGCTGAAGAAAATTATAAATTTGGATCCCATGTTAGAGATATAGTGTGGACTAACTTCTTGTATAAGGAGTTTCGTATGGTTTTTCCCTACCTTTGGGGTTTATTTTATATTTGAGTGTGTTAGATGTTAGGGCCTCTTGACTCATAAACACCACTGGTGTATGATCTCTATTCTTGTTATACACATTATTGTTAGTATCTTGCATATTTCAGTTGTTATACGTGTAGATCCTAAAGTGTTTATTGTTTATTGTTTTTTTTTATTTGGGCAAAGTGGAAGATGATTTTTGGAGATTATTTCTAAAACAATTATCTTATAGAAGGTTGCTCCTCACGTAGGTGTCTAATTAAGTAGATCTTGAAGTCAATGAAAGACAATTTCAAGAGAATTTTGAAAAAGTGATCATCACAAGGATTTGGAGTAGTATCAATGGAGACATAGCCATGTAAAATTGATGCTACAAATCATTTAGTATTTGGTGAATTTTTTGGTTCAGAATTAGGATAAATAAGTAGTCAACTTTATAGCCTTAATTCTTCTCATTGAGTTATTCAATCGAGACGATCTTGGTCTTCTTGGAAATATATGCTCAATATCTTTTTGAACATTGGTAATAACAAGGATTGTGAGCAATATTAAAGGATTGGTGGCTCTTCAAAGTGGACCTTTGGAATCTAGATTTGACAATTTTTTCATCACAAATGATAATAATCTCCACAAAACTCTATTCTTCTCCCATCATTATGAACACAACAAAGCACTCCCACACATCCATTTCCCTTCAACAAAATCATACCTATAACACCACATTCACATCATATAAATTTTATAATAATGACGCTTGCCAATAATTTTTCTTCACAAGGAATTGTAATAATTTTTTCTAGTATATTTTTTATAATTATGGCATCTTGCCAAGGTTTTTTCTTTTACATGGAATTGTAATATTCACATGGAATTGTAATATTTTTTCAAAAGGAGACCTCACTCCTCTCCCAAACTCCATATGTGAGTTTCTCTTCATTAGATTTGGAGAGCTACACCAACACAACTCTTATCCCATCAAATATGCATAAAATCATTGAATATGATCATAAGAAAGCACATCTGGAATTTAAATAGATTATGAAAAACAATTTCTAAAAGATCTACTTGAACTCACTTCCAAATATACAGAATTGTTTTCCCAAGATCTATCTTCCCTCCAATTCAATTCACATGTCTCACAATCCAAAATCTCCATTACAAAACATGCATGAGTTTTTCCCAAAAGAAGTCCCTTTTCTTCTCAATAATTCATGTTAAAATAAAATTTAGAATGATTCCTCTCATCCAAGTTCCTCATTCTTTTCCAAAGAAAATAAAATAAATAGAATAATTGAACGATAATTTCTCTTCTTATGAGGAGGTGACTCTTCACCTTCCTTTCAAAGCCCCATTTTTGTCACTTTCAATTTTTAATGACTTAATAGGGGTTAAAACATCACAAAAAAAGTGTATAAACAAGTACCCATAACCACAATAAACATAATAGGCTCTAAGTTTTCGCCAAATTAGCAATAAAGGGAACTCTTAACACTACTTTGATCCCCATATTAAAGTTAACATTACACTTTTATACAATCTAAATATACATACCATAGCCCTACCATGATTCTTGGTCTAGGTGTCATGGGGAAAATTGTAATGAAGATAATCTTGGGAAACCTCCAATGTTTCCATTGGCTTT
>VDFB02294556.1:0-12511 GCA_007258455.2 Sequoia sempervirens | reverse complement strand
AAATGCCTTAGTCGGTGATATTTAGCAATAATGATCAAATCTATCGTAAGATTTCAGATTCAAAGTATAGTGTGCATTTCTTCTTCTACTTAAGCTCTACAAAAGCCCATTTTCTATCAATCATCCTCTGCATATCAATCTCGCGAAAGATTGCAGATTTGGAGGAGTTCAACAGTTGCAAGGAGCAGAAACACAACGCGGTGAAATGCGAGATACATAGAACCGGGATAAAAAATTTCCATGTAAGGGGATCCCTGATCTTCCAAGAATTGCAGAAAAGAGCGCATCTTGTCCTTCACACTATCGCTGAAAGCTCCCTTTGATGAAAATAATGAAAAAGGTATAACTCCCTTCCCCAGCTGAATAAAAAGTCATTTGCATTTTACGAGAAACAATTTAGATATGCTTATGCTGCACTATGGCTAAGCTTAAAGTTTTGACCAGTACAGAAAATGAAATCTCCTTTATGTGGAAATTTTTCAAACCATGCTTTAAAAGAAACACAATTTCTGCACTAATTAAACTCATTAGGTTATGCAAGTTTTTCAAACATTATTCTTTTACTTGATTGCTTCAGTCTTTAACTATATACAACTCCATTATATGGATCTAGGTTACCTCTTATTCACAAAGTGTTAATTGTTGAATTTATATTGAATATACAAAGGCCTTCTAAGTCCAGAAGTGGGGGGTGGGGGAATGCTTATTTTCTTGTTAAGAAACCTGGAATCAATTGGATATGAAGTTGATTAGAGAAACACATCGTAGTACACAGAAAACAAGACAAACTACGAACTAAAATTATATTCATGGAAGATGGACTAATTCTCTCATAATCTTTGTCATGGTTGATTCAAAAAATTGTAATCAATAAAATTTCTCATCTTGGAAGAGAGCTTCAGTAAGGTTTGGATTAAAGACCAATTTTTGGGTCTAAAAATTATTTCTTTATGCAATTTCTTTCTAATCTATTATACTTGTGCATCTTTTGAGCATATTTTTGCTTTGATGCGTGAAATTAATTTTTATGAGTGCAAGGCCTGTTTTGAATTTGGTTGTGTGGGGATTATATTCGCATATGCATATGTGGGGACATGGGTCACAGTACAAGAAAGGTCCCGAATCACCGAGGGGCACACATCCTGCTGCAATGCTATGGCTTCCATGCTACTGCTGTGTAGAGGGGCGCAGGAACAACATTCAACATCCTCGTGCAAAACCATTGAAGGACTTCCATACATTGCAGACACACTACAAGAGAAAGCATGGCACCAAACCTTTCATGTGCTCCAAATGCAGCAAAGCATTTGTTGTGAGAGGGGACTGGCGTACACATGAGAAGAATTGTGGCAAGCTTTGGTATTGTAGTTGTGGTTCAGATTTCAAGCACAAGCGTTCATTGAAAGATCACATTAGGGCCTTTGGACCGGGGCATGTTCCTGTAACACCAAATAATTCTAACTTAGAAGACGAGGAGGATGATTTGGATTTGGGGTCTGAATATGAAGAAGTCATCTCTCTCAGATTCCATTAATATACAAGTCATTTTTTTCACTTTGGGCCAAGGTTTTGTTTTTTCATTATATCATCTTAAAACTCTTTAGAGACAGTTAGATTGCTTCTCTTTATCTATTCTAAGCTAAATTTTTCACCAGCCCCATTGATCGGCCCTGGTCATTTGTGGATAGTATTACTTTTTTTTAACCTTTCTACTTCCCACATCTTCTTGCTCAAGAGCTTTCCCACTTTCTAGAACCTTAAGGTTGGCGGAGTGCCTATAAGCCTCGACTGGAGTCAAAATAAAACATAGCTGTTTACTATGTTTTTCTTTCCATTACAAAGTTTTAACTCATGTTTGGTGACTGTAAGGGCATTTTCTTTATTTCAGGGGAAGATGGTAGCAGTGCATATTAACTTACATTGATATATTGATTCTCCTAGTTTTGTCTCCACTCATTCTCTGTAATCTATCTTGTAGTTCTCACCTTCCAAAAATCTCTCCGGCATAAATTTTAAGGGCTCCTTCTAGATTGCAGGGTCCCGTCCAATAGCCCACACATTCACTATAACCTGGGTGTCTAGGAATAAAAAAATCCCCCAACTTCACGAGAGCTCTCAGCTTTGTGGGACAGTAGCAATGGAACCGTTGGGTGCAATCAAAACACTTCTTTCACCACTGCATGGAGATAAGGCAGTCCGTCAATTTTAGATTATTCCACTCTTCTGTCTATACCAATTGTCTCATCCAATTCTTCTCAAACTCGTGCCATTTTGTCAGAATTGCGTAGGGGTTCTGCCATTGCCCATTCTACTATAGTTGTATTCGTTTCAGCACCAACGAAAAAACAGTCCTGCAACATCAAAAATAATTAATTATTCCCCTGTTAGAAAAGTCTTTGTGTTGCTATTATTTTTTTTTTCTGATGTAGTGCAGATGAAAATCTCTGTGCAAAATACACAGAAGCTATTAACAAAGGAGATTTTCAGCCATGGATAGTTGTATAGCTCCTTTAAACATTTTGGAGAATATTTTTGCCACTTTGCAGCTACTTATAAGCTATGTTATGTCTGTTGGAATATGCAATCCCAACCACTGTTTTTACTATTCTGCTCATTCTCCGATCTTTTTTGTACATGTGTATATCTCTATATTAACTTTTTGGGTACTTTGTTGTATATGAAAACAAGGGATCAATCTTATTGTGCAGGGGAGTATGGGTATATCTACATTTTAAAAAACCTATATCTTATCCAGTATTTTGTTGATTGAAAAAAATACTAGAGAATATTAGAGTGTGGGAGAAATAAAAAATAGTGTAAAGAGCTCAAGTATGTTTGGTTAAATTTTTGTAAGAGGTATTTTATTGATGTAGAGGAGTAAGTTTTTGTGTTTTATCATTTTGTTTTTATTCTTTTAATTTTTTTCATATGGTATCACAACTGATAATGACATATTCATTAAGCAAAAACCTTATTATTTCTTGAATTCTTCAATTTATTGGTAAGAATTATAAGTATTAGCATAAATGGGATCTTATGGAAAATGGATTTCTTGAATGTGCAATGCAACAACATACAATGCATTTTCTCAGCTAAAGAGGGATTTGATTAGGGATAATAGAAAAAATAAATTCAAGGTTGTGTTTTACATGAAAGTGTCTTTCCAAAGGTTACAGTTGTAAGAAAATCAAAGTAAGCAGGGGACATCCTCCAAATTATATACCAATGTAGAATTAAAGTAAAAACTACAAAGTTACAAATATTGAGAAGAGATTTTCAGACCATGTTCATAAAAGATTTTGAGTTGTAGATTTATTTTTTATTCATATAACCGGTCTAGTTAATTAAATCAGGTCTTATAGTGAGATCCTTGAAAACAAGAGAATAGTAGAAAACATATTTAGGAGCCAACAAGTAAAAATTTGAGCTTGTTTATGTGGCTATAGAAGAGATAAAAAATATTTCACATTTTTTTAGATGAGTTTCATGCATCTCTAATTTATCATTAGCATAAGTTAAGTTACTCTTCTAACTCTTCTTTGGAGCATGCCTTTAAGTCTCAAATTTCTATTAGTCATGACAGAAGTAAAGGGAGATCTAACTTTGAAGGCAAAGGAATAAATTCATTAGGAGAGGGAAGAATGTGTTCAACAAATTCAAGTGGAAACAACAATAATCAACATCAAGTCAAATCAGTTTCATAAACAAATACGATAAATTTGAATTTCAATGTCATTACTATCAAAAGTATCATCATTATACACATGAGTGTAGGAAAAAAATAGTTTGATTTCAACAAACAAAATACAATTTTTTTAGAGGAAATCATAATAAAGGCACTATATTTTTGGCAGCAATGTTACATAGGCGAGTCCAAAAAGTGTTTCATCTTTAGATTCAATATGTGGCAATCAAATGACAAGAAAATTATAAATATTTTCTAGTCTTGATAAGTTAGTAAAATCATATGTTACTTTAGATAATGATAATAGAGTGTCGATCATGGGAAAATCAATGTCAATATTCTAACTAAGAAAGGAAAGGGAAAAACTATTTGAAATGTTTACTATGGTCCTAATTTAAAGCATAAGTTGATGAGCATTGGGTAGTTTGTTCATAAGGGGTATAGAGAGTTTCTTTATAATTTTAAACTAATTTTTAAGACGTCGGCTAACAGTCAAAGTTTAAATAATCAACAACATGTTTCCTTTGAAGTTGAAACCAAATTTGAGAGAGGAATTTGCTTTAACTTACCCCTCAACAAGGCCTCGAATGGGTCAAGAAAAATATGCAAGAGATTGGTGATTAAACCACTTCAAGTTATTATCTAAGTTAGCAATCGCTCATTCAATCAACAAGATATCACTCAAATAATACCTCTTCAAGTGTAATTTAAAAAAATAATTAAAAGAACCTACTTAATATTTTGCTAAAGTGATACCTTAAGCAAATTTTAAATCAAAATAAAAGATGATAATTGGATTTGGAATTTATGATTTGGAAACTTAAATTTTAGAGGTCTAAATTTGCTACACGAGAAAAATATAGAATAAAGTTTGGCATTAATAGAAAAATTAGATAGGGTATTTGAAGAGTGCATTTTGGGAAAGAAACACAAAGATTCATTCCCAAATGACAACTCAATTAGACCAAAGACACCATTGGAGGTTGTTCACTTTGATTTGTGTGGACTAATTTAGACACCTTCTATTAGTGGATGCTTTTATTTTTTGACATTCATTTGTATTGAAATTATTGCAAGTATCTTTTTTTTTTTTGGTCGGTAACAGTGAATTTTATTAATTCTAAAATGAAGATTACAATGCTATTGTCATTATGACATCAATTAAAATCCTTTCCAAACCCCATCAATGCCTAAAAAAACACCCCTAAATCTACCTACAAAATGTACTGCAAACAACTCCAAAAAATACAAACAAAGCTTCACTACAACTAACAATCATGCTTAAAACCAACAACCCCTAAATAACCTATTAATAGGTCAACAGTTTGGAGCATTATTTGGTCTCCCTTTAGTATGTGACCGGAGGACCATTTCAAAAGCTTTCTTCTTGTCCTTCTTTGCTTTCTTCCCCTTGACTGTTTGCCAACCTTCCTCCACCCTTGCTGCCTCCTTTTGCCAGTCTGATGAATTGGCACAGGGGCTCTTCCAAACATTATTCCTATTGCTAAATGATTGCTGATTCTGATCATCAACCTTTCTTTTCCCAACATCTTTCTCTTGTGGCCTCACCACACCTTTTTTCTCTCAACATTCTGGTGTTGCAGCCCCATTCTTGAAATTCACCTCCATCTCATTACCATTAAAATCAACATTTTCATCAATCCCAGTCAGACTCCCTTCTTGAGTTGAGACAACACTAGTCTATTGTTGAGCCTCACTTCTAACCTAGTTCATTAGCGTCTTTCCTTCCCAATTCAAAGCTCCAAATTCCCTTCCCTCCTCTTCTCTCTCCTTCAACTGTGGGCTCGCTTGCTTCTCCTCCTGTTTCTCTACTGTATAATGTTGAGGAGCCACATCCTTCCACCAAGAAGCAGGTTTCTTTAATCTAAGTTTGGCACATTCAGTAGCCAAATGCCCTGTTTGATAACAAATTCTACACCTAAAGGGAACTTCTTCATAATCCAGGGGTTGTACCCAACATCCTTTCTTAGTTTTTATTTGAATCTTCTCCGGAGGCACCTTGGACACATCCATTTCCAAAGAGGAGCCCTCTCAAAAACTTTAGTTGCTGGGTTAAAGGCTGGGTGCCATGGTTTTAACATCAATGTATGCTTTTTTTCCCAATCCAAGTGATAATCATAGAGAATCTTGTTCCTATCCAGTTCCTTTTCAAAAACAACAATAAAAAAGCCTTTTTCCATGGGATAAATTTGAACATACCCTTCCAGAACAGGCTTCCATTGATTAAAAATCCATTGATGGAGATCAGTCAGTCTTGGCCAAAAACCCCTGAATCTCCCAATCAGGCCCAGCCCAGAAAAACTCTTTCGTTAAAAATCACCTCTTGCTCCAACTTGTCATCTAGTTCCACTGTGATAGTATTCGTTACAGGTTGGAGAACAAAGTCCTTTCTTCCATCCTCTGTGGGCCTTCCAGTTGGGTGCTTCCATGTCTGAGCTTGCCCCAATTTTGTCCCCCTAGCCTTAGGTGTCTTTGGCCTCTTCCCATTTCCTTCACCACTTGGAACAGTGGCGCCTTGATGACCCTGTTTCTGGCCGCCCTGTAAAGACAAGCCTTCGTTTCCTGAAGCGGAGTCAGACCCGCGTAGTCCTGAAGGCTTCCCGGATGTTTCTTTAAGTTTGTCCCAATCCCCCTCATCTCTGCTACTGTCTCCACCAAGGCGATTACCACCACACTTCCCCTATTGAACCGTTCCCAGGGGGCACGACCCAGGCAAAACCCTATCAATGACACCATTTTGCAGACGACCGTTGGAGTCCATCGTGCTCCCACTCTTGAAAATAATCTTTGCTATAATTTAAAATTATTGCAAGTATCTTATTCTAATATGTATATATATTATTCTTTGCCATGGTATGGGTAGGCAAGAATTTTTTAAACCAAATTTATTGTCACTATTGAGATCATCCCATTGGGACACACACAACAAATATATATTGTTTTGAGTGAAGTTATATGCTATTGTGTATCCATCGTTCTTATAGTGAGTTGTTGATATATTTTAATAAATCATGCAAACCATCAAGTTTTCGATGGAAGCAACCACAAATGATAATTTTCAGGTATGGGTGCTTTATTGTATTTAATTTTTTAGTAATTGTCTAGTTGAGTTGGTTGATCAAAGAAAACTAATTGGGTGGAATTTTTTACCTTGGTTCATGTTTGCATAGTTTTCATTAAGATATTTTATTTTGACTAATTGTTCCCTAATGTTTGAAGTGTGGGCATTAAATGCAAATGTTTAGGCCTTTTTGATCAAGGCTGTAGATTATAAATAACTTTTATGTTTCAATAGGGTAAATGTTTGTTTTAGTTTTATTTTTAGATTTTAAATTTATGAGAAATCTAAACTTTGGTTCATATTTGTATAGGTTTTGTTTAGATGTATAAGACCCATAATGTTTGAAATGTGGGTACTAAGTTTTTAGATTTGATCTACCCCTTCACAAGACTTTTTTCATTAATGGATGTGTTGCTATCCACACCAATGATTTCTCTACCATTTTCATTAATCACCACCCAAATTGTAGATACACATGGTAGAATACCTATGGAATTAGGACATTTGCATTGCAAAATTACAAACCATATAACTATTTTATTTTAACAGGAACTCTGTTTTTTAAATTTCAGTTCCAAAGTAGATCTTCAATTAAATTTTATCTTTAATTTCTTATTGGCATATCCCTTGAACCTTGTTGGCGTTTAAATTAGCACCTCTGGAGTGTTGATTGTAAATGTTCAACTATTTCAAATGTTTTGCAACACTTCTTTGTTATTTAAAGAGAAGTCCCTCTTTGCTGAAAGCAATGCATAAGGAAGGGTATGGTAAACTAAGGTCCCTATCTTTTTGTACTTCAGTGGTAGGACACAAGGGTGCACAAACACAATGCGCCGCAGCTAAGCTTTTTCTCTGGTTTCTGCAGATCTTAACTACGACTATTCTAGCTTTTAATCTATCCAATACCTTCAAGGTAAATAGAGCATGAGGGTAAAGGAGCGGGAATGAATTGGTTGGATCACCCTGAATTCATTGCCCTTGAGAATATGGCCGAGGCTCTGAACTCCTCGGATATATATCGAGATAAGGTTGGTACAAGCAAACACTCTTTATGGTAAACTGGATCTGAGACTTGCCAAGGAGGAGGAACCCCTATCCGAGGTATGGGCTAGGAAACGGCTTACAAGAAACAACAAATTAATGATGTCTTGGCCGACAAACTTGCGAACAAGGAGGAACCCCTATCCGAAGTATAGATTGAAGGACAATACATTAATCAACAACAAACGATAATTGCCAATGACAAATATCCGAGGAGGAACCCCTATCCGAGGAGGGAAATGAAACAAGCAGCTATTTGATACAAGACGTAGAAAGAACTCAAATAGGTAGATCAAATGTGCTGCCTTCTCGATATTCTTCTTCAAGCTTCATCAACAAATTGCTGTGTTGGAGCAGCAAAGGCACAAAATCATGCACAATTACAATCGACCAACAAACTCCCATCCAAATATTCGCTTTCAAAGTTGTTGGCAACAATTGCGCAGCAATTTTGCATAGCAAGTAAAAGTTAAACAAACAATGAGCCCAAGGCTCTTATTTATAGAACTCAAAGGAGTGGGAAACCCCAAAATCTCCTTGAGTTAACAATGAGTTCTTGCCAATCAATTAGCAAGATTTATTCCTAAAAAGGGGGAACAAGCAGTTAACTGGAAAACTACTTCAGTTAACTGAAAGTACACAAAGAGTCAACTGGAAACTACTTCAGTTGACTGAAAGTAAACAAAAGGTGAACTTTAATGTAAGTATCCCTCCAAAATAGACATCCACATTTAGTGGAGATCTAAGATCCACAAATCATGGAAGTTGATTAGACATCCTTAATCAGTGGGATCTTACAATGCATGATTTAAGGGATATGGAGTTAACTTGGAAAGGGACATCAAGTTAACTCCAACTACATTTAATGCCTTCTTGAGTTGACTTGGAATGAGGCATCAAGTCAACTTCAAGTATCATAAATGCCAATTGGAAGGTAGGACGTCCTTCCTAGGTGTCTTTTCACACTTCACCATTTCTGGTCAACAACTCCTTGATCCATGTGTTGACTTCTTCCGTTTCTGGATAGTCAATGCTTTGATGACACAACATCTCTTCTTGTGCAAGCTATTTCTCTTGGTAACTTTGGCGGCTCCGTGCTTGGAATGACCTCTTTGCAGCTGGTAAGCCAAGGTGCTTACTGCCACGCGGGGGGGGGTAATATTGGTCTTTTTTCTGCAAGATCAGCCTTTATTTCTTCTTTGTCCAGAGTAATTGTTGCGGCTCTCCACTGAGCGGGAGATGTATTCTTTTCAAAGATAAAGATCCGCTGCATTCATCGATGATAAAAGTCTGCTTGTTTCCAACAATGTGTGTAAGATCCGCTGGAGAGTTGTTGGTGCAAGGTCCGGTTGTTCAATTCGAGCCCAAGGATGCCAAATTTCATTCACCGTTGACTCGTGAACATAGATGTTCGCACAACTTCGAAACCCCTAAAAATAGCGCCGAAGTATTTCGTAAAAGTCGAACATGGGTTTTGTTCAGCTCAATGCCGAACAAGCCTGGGGCTTCATCGACCCAAAAAATTATTTTGGCAACATTAGGTCTGGCCGTGACCATACTATACCTATGACATAGGAGAAATGAGAATCTCAAGTTTCGTAGACCAGTATATCTAATCAGTTGGGTAGCGGAGTCAGGACTTTGGTTCCATACATTCCTAAAAATAGAGTTCACCTTATTTATCGGGTTCCCCAATTTATTCACCTACGACAAAACATCTAAGAAATCACCTAAAACACGACAATACTTTACTGAATGGGGAAAAACATAACAACATAACGTTAAAGCGAAAAAATTATTTTACAAAGAACTCACCCCATCCTCAAAAGGACGAAATGCTTCAAGTATCGCCTGCTTCATGGCAGAGCGAAGAGCCTCCCATCGGTGCTGCTTCTGCCTGAAAGGCTTTACTTCTTTTCTGATGGGAATTACAGGAGATAATCCCTCTGGGATGAAGATTCTCAGGTATTCATATATCCAAGCAAAAGTACTCTGACAGAAGTCAGAATACAATGCAAATGGGAAAGCTGTTACCCCTGAGGCATTAGTCCCGTTGTAGTCCATCCTCGGGATGTTGAACTCTTCAAACAAGTGGATCGAGTTCCAAACTTGATTTCTATAATGTCGTAGGTGATCTTTGCTGACCTGAAAATATCCTTTGACCGGCTTATGGATTAGCTCCAGATCACCTTTAATACATAGGAGTTTGATTCCCATGTCTTTGGCATCTTTGAGGCCTAACAAAAGCACCTCTTTCTCAGCTTCAGTGAATTCCAATTGCACAGGCGGGTGCAACTATCCTTTACGGGAGATGATCACTTCCCCTGCTTCTGAACTTGTATTTGAACAACCTCCATTGAACTGTGTTGTCCATGACCTTGTATCCTTTGTCAGTCTCCTTTCAGAACAAGCAATGTTTTGATCTTCAGTTTCTATCTCTGATAGAGTCACATAATTACAAGGACCCATTTTAGGCTTTGCTCCTGCTGAAACAGATGACATGAGCACAGCCTGCTTCTTTACAACATTGAGAATCTGATCTATTTGTTCTGGATGATCCTGAAGATATTCTAGTTGAGAGATTTGTACCTTGGTCTTCATCATTGAAGCTATGATGTCAAAATTTGTTGAAGATGGCATAGCGTTCTTCTGTGAAGATCTGGGATTGCAAGTGGAAGGCTCCTCTTCACCCTTTTCGTTTTATTTTTGTCTTTCTTCCTCTCCTTTCTGTGCTTTCAAGTTTTGAACACGTGTAGTCACAGGCGTTGAAATTTTTTTATGATTCACTGCAAGAGAATACTGACGGTATGCTTCTTTTTCTTCTTTAATAACGGGTTCAAAGTTTCCCATTGCGGAGTCGCCATCGAAGTTGTCCGTCTGTGGTAAGACAACATTCAAACTTGTTGGTACAAAACTAGAACTGGGAGCAACTTCAACGTATCCCATGATTTGGGTCATTCTCAGATTCTCAGGACACGTGGATCCGGTATGTTCATCACTATCATGGAAACAACAAAACACTGCACTGTGTGCAGCTTCAATCATTGGTTTTGATGGAGGTGTTGGCAACTGTGGCTGAAGATTGTCTCTCTTTGGCTGGTACGGTTGTTGAGCTAGAGATCTGATAGAATCTGTTTTCATCAAGCCGGAAGTAATCATATTATCCTCCAACCTGATGGCGTGTTCTTGCACACTCTTCAACTCTGTTTCCTTTGCCATCTTCAGGAAGAAGGCTATCTCTGATGGAAGAGAATTTATGAAACAGCTTATCAGGATCTCTGGTGATGGATCGAGCGTAGAAGAAATTCTTGTAACAAGACGATTAAATCTTGATACAAATTCCCTCATGTATTCATTGTGTTCCATCTTTGAATTTGCGAGCTGGGCAAACAACATATGATTGTCTTCAGCGGGCTTGAATCTCGCCAAAAACTTCTCGCTCATAGTTTCCCAGCTTGTAATAATGCCTGGCTTCAGGTGACTGAACCACTCAGCAGCATCTCCAACAAGAGTCTCCACGAAGAGACGCACTGCGATGTCTTCATGTGGCACATGCAAGATGGCGCAAGCCGTTGTGAATGCAGCAAAATGTTCATCTGGGTGTTGACTTCCATCGCCACTAAATTGGGGAAAGTGCTTCCTTGACCCTTTAGGTAATTCATGATTTACCTGAAAAGCCAAAGGTCCAATACTATTACCTCAAGGTAATGAAGGTGGACGCCTCTTGCCAGCATTGTTGTTGTTACCATCCATTGCTTCTTGTATGAATCATGCAATTGGATGCCAGAGGATCATTCCCGTGACATAAAAGCGTTAGCTTTTCTTGAAGTTTGATGCCTCGTTGCCCCACGGTGGGCGCCAGAAAACTGTTGGCGTTTAAATTAGCACCTCTGGAGTGCTGATTGTAAACGTTCAGCTATTTCAAATGTTTTGCAACACTTCTTCGTTATTTAAAGAGGAGAAGTCCCTCTCTGCTGAAAGCAATGCGTAAGGAAGGGTATGGTAAACTAAGGTCCCTATCTTTTTGTACTTCAGTGGTAGGACACAAGGGTGCACAAACACAATGCACCGCAACTAAGCTTTTTCTCTGGTTTCTGCAGATCTTAACTACGACTATTCTAGCTTTTAATCTATCCAATACCTTCAAGGTAAACAGAGCATGAGGGTAAAGGAGCGGGAATGAAGGGTTGGATCACCTGAATTCGCCATCTCTCGAGAATATGACTAAGGCTCTGAACTCTCGGGTATACACCGGGATAAGGTTGGTACAAGAAAACACTCTTTACGGTAAACTAGATCTGAGACCTGCCAAGGAGGAGGAACCCCTATCCGAGGTATGGGCTAGGAAATGGTTTACAAGAAACAATAGATAAACGATGTCTTGGCCAACAAGCTTGCTAAGGAGGAGGAACCCCTATCCGAAGTATAGATTGAAGGACAATACATTAAACAACAACAAACAATAACTGTCAATGACAAATATCCAAGGAGGAGGAACCCCTATCCGAGGAGGGAAATGAAACAACAAGCTATTAGATACAAGACGTGGAAATAACTCAAATAGGTAGATCAAAATGCAAGTGCCTTCTGATATTCTTCTTCAAGCTTCATCAACGAATTACAAAGGTTGGGATAGCAAAGGCATGAAATCATGCACAATTACAATCAACCAATGAACTCTCATCCAAGAGTAAACAAATATT
>VDFB02294555.1:0-18898 GCA_007258455.2 Sequoia sempervirens | reverse complement strand
TTCGCCAGTCAAAATTGATTTATTGCTGGTAGATTTCAATCACACTGACAGAGAATCAATTAGACAACGCAGGGTTTTAACTTTATCTTTTTAGAATTAATTTGGAATCGATCGTATTTGTCGACCCCCACCACTCACAGATTCCTTTATCCTTTTACTGAAAGCTTGTTTAATATTGCTTTCAGATCATATTTTCAAGACCTGTTGTCGATCAGCGTCTCTATTATTCATTGTAACCAATAGCGATTGCACACGAATGCAAACTGCATTGAAAATTGGATAATGTCTTTGATTTAATTGGTAGGGCTTTGATTTTTTCTAGTGTTGTCGGCTCTACAGCATGGCTTTATTTTTTTAAAACTAGGAATTGATGTCAATTTTATTCTATGTCATGATTATCAATTTCAAGGGGTTGGTTATGAGGGTTAAAAATCAATGAACATATAAAATACTATTAAAATGTAGTTGTATATTTTAGATCTTAAATTATCAAAGTTATTTTAGATTGGTATAAGATGGTTAATATGACATGGTCTATTTTAAGATTCTTACTGTTAAAAAAGTGGCTCAAATAACTTCTCAAATCAAAAGTCATTCTTTCCATATATTTTCCTATTTTCTCCACCTAGTATCTATATGAACTTTTCACCCAACTTACATTTATGTAAACTGGCACCATGCAAAGTTGTATTCCAACTTAGAAGATTGTAGGAGATTTTTACTCATTTTGCATTATATAAACTTCCATCAAAGTCCTAATTCTCCCTCTCTTACAAGTCCATGGGAACTTTTTTCTTGATTTGAGTATTTATAAACTTTCATCAACATTCCCTTTGTTCCCCATTTTCAAGTTTATAGATCTATTTTTTTTTACTTGAGTTGCATATATGCAAATTTGTGGATAAATTCTCATTCCCCTCATGTATATACAAATGTTTGCAAAACCCCCCGATACTCTTTCTCAATTGTTAAACTACATAAAACTTCTCATTTTCCTTCATAGTTGGGAAATTACATGAATGTTTCCATTCTCCCTTATAGCTATGAAACTATATAAAATTTCACATTCTCTCTTGCACATATGTAAATGTGAATGAAACTTTTCATTCTCTCTCATCTATATACAACTATACATGACTTTTTCCATTATCCATCACATATATTCAAATGTGCATGAAAGTTTTCATACTCCCTCACATATATGCAAATATGCATGAAATTTCTTATTCTCCCTTGCAACTACTCAAAATTACAAAAAGAAAATTCACTATCCCCATATAAATAAATTTGATAAGAAATCCTATTCTCCCTTGTAATTGTGAAATTACATGAAATTCCTTATTCTCCCTCATAGCTACAAACCTATAAAAAAGTTTTCAATCCCCCTTGCATATTTATAAACATGCATGAATGTTCTCATTCTTTTTGCATAAGTGTCACACAAGGACTCAACTTCCTATGATCACTTGCAAAACCAAGCAAAACCAAATATAACATTTCATAATAGAGTGGCAAGAGAAAAGACTTCTTGGTTTTGGATAAAAAATGATAGAATGATCAAATAGATGAATCAATAATACATAATGCACATATGAGGCCTTACTTATATTGGCTACATGAAAGGATAAATTGACATAAGATTATAACATTTGTCACAATCATACGAAAATAGACAAAAAGTGTTAAGAGTAAAGGTTTTAACTTAATTATGTTAAATAAGTTACATTTATTCCTCTCTTAAAATTTCACTTTAGTTTGCATATTGTGACATTTAATAATTATATTAATTATTAAATTTCTACCTATTAGGGTTTCTTTAGGGTTGTACAATCTCCTTTTATAAGGATTGATCATTGTATTTTATCAAACTCTCTAATTAATACATTTTTCATATTTCAGAGTTTCAAAACCCTCTCTTGCTTTTTTCACCATTCTCTTCCTTGTGACATGTATCCCTTCGCATGCAGGTGTTCTTGGGCTCTGAAGTTGGTTTTGACAACTTCTACAAAAAGAGATAAGGATCATAATGTAGTATCATAAATTATCACCCCTAACAATTTCACATGAGGTTTGACACCCTATTTTGCATGTAAACCTAACTATATTCATAATTTGTTCATGTTGGGGAAAATTTGGGAAAATATATTTAATTCACCAACATCCTAACTTTTTGGAGCCAAAATGTCTTGGATAGGGGTATTGGATTCCCTAGTCCTAGAAATTTTCTTTCAAAAAGTTAGGAATTTTAATGTTGGCCTTTAGTGTCTAGAAAATGACACTTGGTTGGCGTAATTCTAAAAATTACTTGGGATGCATATAAAACAAGTTTTCCCTCTCATTTAGGTAATTATGATGAACTAAGAGCTATTATGATGAATTGTGAACATTCATGCAACTTCTTGTCTACATGTTTGCTACAACTCTCTATTATGTATGTGGACTAACATTTGTAGGTGTTCAAGGTAGTTTGTTCCTTCTTCATCAAGTCCTTATGCAAACTTCTGGTGTGAAATCACATCAATAAGGGTTTCAAACCTAAGGTAACTTTATCTTATGCTATTCCATTTACTATAGTAATTATTATTTACTTTGCAACTACTCCCTCAAGAGCACGTGATATTTACCATCATTATCATTATTATTGTGGAGGTGGGAATACCAATACAGAGTTTTATTGAGGAAAACTCCTATAAAACAAAAAAAAATTTCCCTCTTTTTATGTGTGAATATCCAAATTTGAAACTTCCAATAATGACAAATTGCAAAAGAACAATGTAGACTGTGATTGAGTTACTTGGGTCTTAAACATCCAAAAACCCTAGGAATAGATCACCCCACACCCCTATTCCTCCAATTCAGGTTTTTCTTTCAACTATAGGTTCCCCTCTATCTACGCATCTTAGATCTATATCATTTTAATTATTTTCTATTTCCATTTTTGTGATCATTCATATTTTCATATTAAGGCTTGTATCAATTAGGTTAAAATTGAATCAAACTCATAAAATATTCTCTCTTTGCAACAAAGGATCATAACCCAAGCACATTGGATTTCCTTTGAGGTAGTTAGCGAATCATAAAACCCTCATTGGTTTGTGTTCCAACATTAAGAAATGAAAGCTAGATATGAGCTAATTCCCTAGTTACCTCTATGATCTCTTTTCATAGTTAACACATAAGTGAACCCTATGTAAAATTAGCTAGCAAGTGTGAATAACACCAGTGAGGTGAATCAATTAGGTAATATCTCTATTCACACTAACACCCCCTTATCTACAAGTAACTAAGGAACAAAAAAATGCAAGAATACAAAGATGCATAGATTTTGGGTCTTGGATAAAGAGTCTAATTTCTAGTGTCCCTATCATGCACTAGTGTCCTTTTTGGGTGTTTTATCCCTCTTCTTTTATTCTATCACCTATTTTATCAAATTGTGGCTTATTTTGGTAATTTCTTGGGAAAAATTGTATACAAGTGTTCTTCCCCTTGGCTTGTTGATTCTTCCCATGTTGTCACTTTTTTGATGAGTGTCACACCTTGAGATTTGTTACACCTTTTATTTTTGGAATTGTGTTGTTTGTTGAAAATGGCTCATTGTCATTGCAACTGGTGGAGGTCTTGTTCCTCCTAGTACTACAACCTCTTGTGAAGGATTTTCCTGATTTTTAGGTGTTCTTTAAGCCATTGTTGAGCTAACTAGAGGTGTTTTTCAGTCTCATCCCACTTCTCATTTAAGAATTTGGTGGACATGTTGTCTAATAGAGATGTGATATCTTCTATTCATACCTCTATTTGTATAAGTTTGCTTTATTGTTTCTATTGTCTTCATGTGTGTTTTGGTGTGAATTCAATGTTGATGATTCCCTCATCCTACTCTTTTGTTGTATCCATGAGAAATAATGATAATGAAATAACACTCAATTATTGTTTGGGTGTCATTCTAGTCTCTCATATTTCACTGTGGTGACTTCATCCAATAATTGGTAAGTCTTCCACTAGTGTGGCCTTGCTTGTAGCAATGGTGAGGTCATTTGTGTTGTTAGTGTCTATGTGCTATTGTGTTTTATATGACACTTGTGTGCACATTGTGTTTTAGTGTGACATGACGTTGCCATATATTAGTCAATGATGTTTTCTCAACAAGAAAAATTGCTCAATTAGACAATTTCTTAGGTGTATAGCTTGCTGCATTACACTTTTTCATTCAATGACTATCTTGAAATGCATTATAATTTTTGTATGTTAAAAATTTGTGTGTATGTATGTGTGTAGATTGTAAAAGTTTGAAGAAAAATATTATACAACAAGATTACTTTTAAGTACGATCCTCTTCAACAATCAAAAGTATATTTTTACAATTAAAATGCATCCACTAGTTAATATTTTTAAATATGAATAAGATATAAATTTGATATATGATTGTTTAACCATTAAATCAAAGAGAATTAAATAAAACAATACAAAACAAGATGTGAATTTAATTGCATCGCCACTTCTTTGTGTCATATTGACGGCTAGACACATTTCTCCTAAATGATTTACTTGATAAATTGCTCCAAGACAGAATTACCTTTGCTTATTCCAAATCTTTGAATAGAGAATTTATACAAATTTATCCTAGACAAATGTGACTAGCACATAAAATATATATGTAAAGGCTCCATTGAGACTTGATAAAGTGATTAATTTGAAAAACATATATAGATGGAATAAATCCATCAAGAAGGCAAATACTCCAATGAGATTTTAATTTTTAAAAATATATAGATGAAATAAATCCATCAAAATGACAAATTTACCAATAAGGCACAATATCAAATTAATGAGACAATAAAATATCAAATTCCCTTTATCAAAACAACATAATTGTAGTTGAGAAGGAAACAGTAGTTTTTTTTTTTTTAAATTGTAATAGATCAAGACTTAGGTAGAGAGAATGATAATTTCTCATGCCACAAATCAAGCCACCTTAAGTTATTAAAAAAATATTAAAAAAGAATTGTGATGGAATAATGGGAAATGCATACTATGAAGAGACGAATTATTAAGTGTAAATAAGTCATTAAGACGATACTCATGCATTCATGACTACATGAATATCCCCTTTTCATATTCCAAATATAATTGAGTAAAACAAGTACACTATTATTGGGTTGATCAAGTCCAATAATAAAGTACATGTGTAATTATTTTAGAAGGAAATTTTAATTTTTTTTAAGAAATGTCTATTTAAAATGACAATTTTTTAAAAATGTCTAGAAAAAAAGTCCATTGAGAAATTTAAAAAAAATCTAAAAATGCCTTAGGAAAATTTATTTATCTTTAAAAAAAAAATCTAATTACTTAGAAAAAATAAAAGAAAAAAGGAAAGAGATAAAAGCTCCACCAAAATATTGAATAGATATACATAAGCATAATTCTTTTCCGAAATAGAAAAATAAAAGAAATATGAGTTTTCCAAGAATGATAGAAGAATTTAACTTGATTTCAGGAATTAAAGTTGACATTGTAAATAAATTTAAGTGCACAAAAAATTATTTTAAAATAACACTAATACTTTACAACTTCACAAAGAAAATAACACTAATTAAGCTTAAAAGAAAAAATTATTCCTCTTTGAGTAAATGTAAGGTTTCAAGAAAACAAAAACCCTTTAACTTGAATTAAAATTTAAAAGAAACTCTTTTAGAAATTGAATACGATAATTTTGCAAAATAATTTATCAAAAAAAAGATTATATTAAAACATATAAAAACGCTATTTGATTAATTTAAAAATGAAATTAATCAAATATGTTAATAGAATATGAATTTAAAAATATTAATATTAAATTATAAAATGAAATAAAAAATATTAAATTTGATTTTTTAATTATTCGATGTAGCTTTTGGCCAGAGACTATGAGCAGGAATACAACCATTCAACAATACCACTAGTAAGGGTTTGAACCTTGGTGACAAGAACAAACAATGCCACTAATAAACCATCACACCACATGCCAATGCAGAGATTAAATTTGAAAAATTTAATAAAAATTAAAAAAACTTAAATGATCTTTACTTAAAAGTATTTAATGAAAAGTAAGACTTCTTACTTTTAAGAAAAGCACGATAAAAAAGGCTTTAAGATTTTATTTTAAAAAACTATTTAAAAAAAAGGTAAAGGGGGCAGGCATTTTTAAAAGGAAAGATTTTTTAAAAAAAAGCTATGTGACACAACTTTGGGCGGGATATTTGGGCGCGTAAAGTAGTTAGGGCACAGATTTAAAAAAAAAATTAAAAACAAACTCTCTGCAGTAAGAAACAAAGGGTTTGGAGAGCGCAACATACAACATGTAGAGGGAGGTCAGAGGTGGGTGGTGATGGCCGAAGCTCGAAACAAATCTTAGGATGTTTTATTGAAAAAAAATTAGATTTAGATTCTGATTTTTTATTAATTTTTAAAATTTATTATTGAAAATGTAAACAGCAAAGTTGAGACAATAAATTTTGAGATTTATTTTTTAAAAAGAAAATAAATTGGATTTTTAGGATTTTTTATATATATATATATAATATGAGATTTTTCTTAATATAATATGGAGAAATAATGATTTTTTTCAGATTTACAAAAAAGTAGATTAGTCTTTCTTCAAAAAAGAATTTTTAAACTAGGGCTAGAGTCCTAAAAAAAAGAAATTGAAATTTTTTACAAAATGCAAAATATAGAGAGATTTTTTTTAGAGATTTAGTCTAATATTCCAAAAAGATTACAGAACTAATGAGTTGTTCTAAAAAAGTTTGAATAATAACCCTTTATTAGAGGGTTTTTAAATTTCTATGCAAAAAAAAAAATAAAACATGCATGCAAAATTATAATGCATTTTTTTACAGATCTAATATACAAATTTGCAAAAAAAAGATTAGCTTTTTTCCTAAATTTTTTCTGAACTAGAGTTAGAGCCCCTAAAAAAATTGATTTTTTACAAAAAAAATAAAAATGAACATGCCAAAAATGGGTTTTTAAGAACTTGAACTATAACCCTTTATTTGAGGGTTTAAAAAAAAACTGTATAAACTTAAGTATGCATGCAAACTAAAATACTTTAAAACTTTAGATAAAAAAACCTGCACAAGGGTTAGAAGACAAAAAACAATCAAGATTAGGCACTAGCTCTTCTTCTCCTCTTTGAGAGTGTCTACAATGGTGTGCCGAAAAATCTGGTAAACCTTCAACAATATAGCTCACAAGATATTAGTAATACCAAGCTCTAATACCATGAAAGGAAATAGAAAAGAACAATGGAAAGAACTAATAAATGAGCAATGGAGGCCAAATATTCCTTAATAAAGGAATTAAAATAAGCCATCCTCACACATGTGTGAGATGACAAAAAAAGACAAAAGACTTGTAGGGATTCCTTTGGAATATTCCTACAAGTTAATAAATAATTACAATTAAATAATAACCTTTACCAAGTAAAGATTAATCTTCTAACAAAATATATCTCAACTAATGATTAAACAATCAATAATAATTTCACACCCTCACCTATATATTAAAAAATAGTAAATATTTATCCCTATTATTATTAACTAAATTTAACTTGAACGGTTTGGACTATATCTAAATTATATTTAAGAATAAATAGCCACATTTATCGATATGTGTCATTTTAACAAATAGAAACATTTATTGGTATGTGTCATTTTAGCATATTGAACCTGCAAATTGTTTCAACAAATGTAGCCTCTCTCTTTTTGTCCGAGTTTATGTAATAAATAGCTGTCTGTGAGTTTTATCTAAACAAATGTCGGCTTCCCTATTTTGTGCATAATGTTTATCTCGTGACATTTGTACGTAGCCCAGTTGGCTAAGAAATTGACATTCTGTGTTTTTTCCACAAATGGTTATTTCAGTGGTGACTACAAACAACTATTATGAAGCCATCCGACAGCGAATGGTGAGGTTTCCGTGGAATTGAAGAGTGTAGCAACGCCACAGAATCAACCTTATCTCTGAGCCATAGATTTGGAATCGTTTCTGTCGGTCCAACCTACCACATCGCCCCGCCCTGCCCATTCATTCATTTTTAACTTTTATTAAAAGCTTACTTCATATTGCTTTCGTACCTTTTTTTCAAGTTGTTCTCAGCATGTTTATTGCAATTGTCGGCGTAGTGATGTGGGTCCAGGGCTTAAATTTGACGGTCGACCTTGCCTGTCAATAAATTTTTTAATGACGGTTATCTATTAAAAAGTTCCCTTAAAATATTATGATATACTTTAGTGTAAGTAAAACTATATATAAATCAAATATATATATATCATTATAATTTATATACCTTGCATAATCTGTCTCGTAAAATCTCCTTCTTTCATCTGATACAGTTTCTTAAAATTTTGATTGTATTTACATCAAAAATTTCTAAATATGATCATCATATGCGCTCTATCAAATTTAAGTCCTAATGGGATGAAAGCCAATTGTATACTAATATTTGATCCCCTCGCTCCGGCCCCAAATCCACTAGATCCTTATCTTTGAACTCCATTGTTGAGGAATTTGGCGCTATATTTCTGTCCCACCTTGTGAGAGGTATGCGTATAGGTAGTCACTAGGTGAGATAGTGAGGGGAAGAGTGCTTAAAGTCATTCACATAGTTCTTTTGGTTGGTTCTACTATTCTATTCGACCGATGAGTAGAATAAAGATAAAAAAAGATAATATTAGAGATGGTTGGTCACCGTCTCATCGCCACTTCATACCACTGATGTATGGGATAAAATAGATATCGGGACCCCGCCTCCACCTCTGTCGGGTAATAACCTCGCCACTTTTACTTTGTTTTCTTAAGTTTTGCTTTGGTTTCTAAGCAAGCACCGGCCCATGAGCAAAATAAAGATAAAGATGATACGACAGATGGGTGGTCTCAGGTCTCAATGCTACTTTTAGACACCACTAATGTATGGGATAAACCGGATGATTGGGACCTTCCTCCAACCCCTTTCTCTCTTGGCACTACATTGAGCACTCCTTAGTGCCTTTGTTCTAAATTTTGCTTGCTTTCCTGCTAATCGCTTATGTGACTTTGGAGAGTGACCTTGTGTCCTCCTACCCTTGTTTTGTAAATATGTATATTATATTTTAATTTTTAATTAATAGACATGCATATTCATAAAAGAAAAGTAGTAATTTTATTAGATCTTGTTTGAGCAAAACATTATTGGATTCAATTTTTTGAATTTAACATAGAATTTATACAAATCAAAAATCAATAATTGATTTGAGTTTGTTTAAAGTTGATGTTTTCTAGTCTTTTATGTTCTTAAGAATAATTGATTTATAGTATTTTGATTAGTCTAATGTAATTTGCTTGGTAGATATTTTATTTTAAATAAAAAAAGATACAATCAATCAAACATCATTTAGCAAAAAACAATTTATTTTCTAAAATATATGTAAGTGAATTTTAGATAATTAGTGAATTCAATTATGAATGAAATTGATTAATAATTTCAATAAGGTGAATTTGAGGCATCTATAGAACTTATTATTTTTATACCCTATTAGAGGGGTATATAGGTATGTTCCATAATGAGCTACCATAGTTAAATATTAGTGATAAATGTTTGGGGTTTTCATCTACATTGGGTACGGCTTGTTAAATAGTTAATATATTGTGTTCATTTCTCTTTAATTGTCTTATTTGGCCTTTAGGGTCACCCTCCTTAGTTTTTTAAAGCGAGAAGTGTATGGGAGTGACCCACTCTTATTAGTTGATCTCTTATTTGCGATAGTGTAGTCATGAGTCATCTTCTTTATCTAGGTGAAAATACATCCATAGGCTTCAATATTGAGTGTCTAAGTTATGGGATTGTGGAGTTCTAGTTTTGCAAACCAAAAAATCATCAAAATTTGAAGAGAAAAGAAAAGAAAAAAGATTCTATATAATGTATATTTTTAATATTGAAATAAGAAAAATTACAAGTAACTGACACATACAACTGAGGAAGAAAACCAGAAGATAAAAGAGCAACTAGGTGTATGCCATGATAAGGATGGATAAAAACTTACAACTACTTTACTAGAGTACATCATGAATTCCCTAATACTAAATATGTAATAGCCATAAGGAGTATGGAAGATAGTTGCTTAAATAGGATATTCAGCAGGGAGCCTCCATGAAGGGCGGGCCAACAGTGGATTTTTTCTGGGAACAGCCAATCCAAACTCTTCCGCCACATCTACGTCACCCTCAACGCTCCAATCAAAGCAATGCAGTAGCTGAGCAAGTGCCAGCTCAACGTTCGAGAGACCCACTGAAATCCCAGGGCATCCTCTTCTTCCTGTTCCGAAGGGCAGCAAATCGAAGTCCTGACCTCTTACATCCTTGTTACTGCCAATAAACCGCTCGGGCTTAAACTGGTGAGCATCTTTCCAAATGTTTTCATCCCTCCCCATCGCCCACACATTTACAAACAGCCTCGTCTTTGGCGGAATGAAATATCTTCCCACGCTACACCCTTCCGCGGATTCGTGAGGAATGAGTAGAGGTAATGGAGGATGTAGTCGAAAAGTTTCTTTCACCATGCATCGCAAATAGTCGAACTTCACGACGTCACTCTCCTTTACTATTCGATCTCTGCCCACCACTGATTCTATCTCTTGCTGCGCACGAGCCAGTGTCACAGGATTCCTCAGCAGCTCAGTCATTGCCCATTCCAGTAATGTCGACGATGTTTCCATTCCTGCACTCAACATATCCTGCACACAGACAGTTCATTTCCTCAAGTCTATAGACGTGCTCCGGCGATAGTCATATATATATATATAAAAGTCAAACTCTTAAAAGTACAAACAGAGGGGAGGAGTATCCCTCTTATCTTACTTCAGCATGTCCTCTGATCATAGTCATATGTTATATAAAAATTTAAGAAAATAGTTAGATGCAACAATAATAGAAGAGAGGAGGATTCCAATCATTTGATTTGATTTATCTATACATTAGTCAATAAAAAAAAATTAGTTTAAAATTATTTATAATCAGATTTGTGAAAGCGAAGATGGTCTTAATTTTCAAACTTGTTAGAATGATGGTACAAACATCAGAAATAAACAGATCCATGGGAGGCGGTTAGTCCATGTCACGAGGAGATGCTCATGATTAATCCAACAATCCTCCTCCACATCCCCTGAGGGATTCGAACATGCGACCATGGTTTTGTAACAAGATGGTACAAACATCAGAAATAAACAGATTTATGAGAGGTGGTTAGTCCATGTCACGAGGAGACGCTCATGATTAATCCAACAATCCCCCTCCACATCACCTGAGGGGATTCGAACATGCGACCATGGTTCTGATTACACTTATAGAATTTAAAGCCAAGCCTAATTCTTGCACCAATAGATTAAAAAGATAAGAAATGCTAGCGATTAGTCCAACAAAACTTACCATTATGATGCATTTGATGTGGACTCGTGAGATTATTTGGTCCTCCATTTCGGCCATGTCAAGCAGCACGTCTACAATGTCTTTAACAGAATCCTCTTCGTTTGGGTTTCCTTTTCTCAATCTGCCATTAATGTGGTCATCGATGACTTTCTCGACGAATCCGTCGAATACTTTGTGAACAGCATTCATTCGACGACGGATTCCTTGAAAGTCCAGCCAGTGGAGAGAAGGAATGAAATCACCGACGCAAAATGCTCCGGCCAGAGCAAATACCTCGTCAACCATTTGTTTAAAACCCTGCCCTCCACTCAATTCGTCGTCCGAGTACGTTCTGCTGCCAAACATTCTGCAGGTAATGTTTTGAGTGAGGGAGGAGAGCCTCTTCTTCACATCCACAAACTTTGCTCCCCACTCGCTTTCCTTCCAGATGGAGCCGACCATGGCAGACACCTCTTCCTCTCTCACGAATCTGAAAGATTCGTTTCTCTTCACAGTGAGCAGCTCCACTGTACACAGCTTTCTCATATGCCTCCAGTACGTTCCATAGAAGCCAAACACCAAGTCTTGCTGATTATAACATACATATTTCCCATGTGCACACATTGCTCTGTTGGCAAAGGCCAAATCGTGTGTTTTGAGGAACTCTTTTGCCATGGCAGGGGAAGATACCACAATAGTGGGGACGGAGCCCAAGCGTAGAAAGAAAATGGGTCCGTATTTCTTTGCCAGAGCCGCCAGAGACTGATGAGGAAGGTTCCCCAAGAGATGGAGATTTCCTACGACAGGCCATGGACGTGGTCCGGGAGGCAACTTCAATTTGCTGCTGTTGCTCCCCAGCTTATACATAAAGAAGAAGAAAATGAAAATCCCAAGTCCAATGGTGATGGCCTCAGTCAGCGATTCCATGCTGCTGCTGTGAGAAAAGGGGAATCCGGAATTCTGCAATCAATACAAAATTGAAAGCCACAAACCGACCTTTATACAATCCTCGGGGAGGTTTTCTTGTCTGACACGACAGAGCCGCAATCAAATAGAGCTGCAATAATTCATTTTAAAACAAAGCTAGCAAATCTGATCACATCAATTATAAAATTTTCATCATGTTTTTCTTAACGAGTTTATGTTTTGTCGGTTTCATGATTTGTTTTGATTTGTGGAGATAGGATTTGTAGATTTAAAAAAAAAAAAATTACCTTTTTGGGTTTTAGTATGAACTAAGAACGTTTGGAATTTTTAATTTTTAATTTTTAATTTCAAGTGTTATATATATATATATATATAATTTTTTATAAAATTAAATGTTTATGATATATTTTTTCAAATGTTAAAATCATGAATTAGTTGTAAATTAACTTTTCTATATAAAATTAGATATCCATCAAAATTATACATTTATTATAAATTAACAATATTTATCTTTTGGATTTTAGTATGAAATAAGAATGTTTGGAATTTTTTATTTTTTATTTTTAATTCTAAGTGTTATATATATATATATATATATATATATATATATATATATATATATATATAATATTATTTTTTTTAATAAAATTAAATGTTCATGATTATCTTTTTCAAATGTCAAAATCATGAATTAGTTGTAAATTAACTTTTCTATATAAAATTAGATATCCCTCAAAATCATACATTTATTATAAATTGACAATATTTCAAAGTGGTTTGTTCATTGTGCCAAATTTTTCTATGCATAAACTTTTCTATAACCTTTTTCACACATGCAAAATCATAGTTTGGTTGCAAATTGGCAATACCTCAATGTGGTTTGTTTTTTCCATATATCAAAAAATTATGCATTAGTACAAATTGACAACATGTCAAAGTAGTAAACTTTTTCAATACATCACAATTATGTTTTCACTTCAAATTATATGTATTTTCTCAAATACTCTTCACCAACAATGACATGTTGACATAATTATTAAAAATAATTTATACTTTTAACAAACTATCATATTTATTTTTAAAAGTAATAATATTTTATTTTCAAGCTTAAAATTTAGATAAAGAAAAATTCAAAATATGTAGATCAAATAATAATTATAGGATAATATGGGACGGATACCCGACCAATTCTTACAATCTAATAATAATAATTATTATTATTATTATAGGATAATATATAAATAATACCAACAATATATTCATGACTAACTATTTATTATGATAGTAAGAATTGAAAAATTTGGGATAAGAAATTAAATCTCCATTGATATACCATAATGTTATTGGATGAATTTATAACATATTATTACACCATCATTCTTTCTAAATATAAGTTTTATTGTCTCATCTTCTCAAATATAACCTTCATAATCTATCTATACACTAAATTAATTAGAACTTCTTTAATTAAGTGAGCTAATGAAATCATGGTATTAAGTTTAACAATTGTTGTTGTGATGATTATTATGATTGCTTTTGTTTAAAAATTATTTTCAAGATTATACAATAGTTCAATATCGACATTTTATTATTCAATTTTACATTGAATGTTAGAATAGCTATATTGGTAACAACTAACTACTTTTCATTGTTCATGAGTGCAATATAAAAATATGTAACTCTCTCACCATAAAGAGTATCATCGAAGAGAAGGTGTCTAAGTATCTTGATAGCAAAGTTTATAAAAATATCTAATGCACACATCACATTAACATCATAAAGAGAAGTTGTATTACGGATATATATGTGTTGTCTAAGCATGAATTACTTCATTCATCGATTAATCATATTGTTATCCTATTATTAATCTTGAAATTAAATCTAATAAAGTTAAAAGTATATATGTAAGACATAATTATATGTTTATGATAAAATATTACTAAATGAAATTAAAAATATCATTTGAAAAAAGAAAATATTAAGTGAGTCTAAAATTCAACTAATCTCTTCAAGAATTCAGCTAATCGCTTCAAATCAATCATTAAATGCCATTCACATAACTACTATCACTTCAGCTAATCTCTTCAAATCAATTATTAAATGTTATTTACACACCTACTATCAATTATGTTTCATGTTAATTCAATAGTAGGTATAAGTACTATTTAATGATACCTACCATTCAATTATATCTAGCATGAAACATATCACATGAAAATTTAATTAGACTACTTTTGTTTTCATCGTAGATATCGTTATATTTGTTCTTAGTATTTCTTCATTCTTTTACACACAATTTATCAAAAGTCTCATTATGTCTTGCAAACACACGAAATTCACAATTTTTCTTGGATAATTTGACTTATGTTTAGTCTATCTTGACAGCTTGCACTGATGTAAATACTACTATTATAAGAGAAATTGTATTCATAAATTTCTATGAATAACATCTGAATTTTCATATGGAAACACGCTTTACTTTACCGGCATCTTGGCTTAGGTATTACCTAAAGCGAGATGTTTTATATTTATTTTGGTTTAGTTGTATGCTAAATATGTAGACCAAGATTATTAGTAGGAATCTGTTATGAGAAATGGTATTGACAAAGTTCTTTTGGGATATACTGCTTAGTAATTTAGGTAATATGGAAAACCGTAATATTGTAATTTTAGTTTGGTAGTATTTTTCTTTAGTGAATATTTAATTCATTTAATATTTACGTCCATGGCTCAATAGTTTAGGAGTTTACATTTTTATTGTACTTTTTTAGAGAATCAAGATTAATCTATTCCAATGAAACTTCTTTTTTGATCAGATTTTTTGATTTTTTAATAATTTTTGACGATTCTTCAAAATAGTAAGATCAAGATTCAAACTCATTTTTCTTGAAATTCTTTGGTTAATTTACATAAGTCCTATACTCATCTCACTTTTACCTACCAATCAAGGTCAGTGTGGTATTTTACTTAATTTCAACATATTATAAGTCTCAAGGACCTAGGGCACCACTTTGGAAGCCTCAGTATTTGATTACTTTACTTAATTTTTCTTTACTTATTAATGTTGGCCTTCCTATTGATAAGTATCAACAACTATCTAATGAAATAGACTAGGTAACCATAGTTAAGTCATCATCTTTATCCATCCTATCGTTAGTCTATGATTCATTAATGCCTTGGGTATGGATCCTAGTAATATTTATGAGGAGCTTGCTAGTCTATGATTGTTATACTCCTTTTCTCATGTTTGTATTGTGTTTACATTTTGTTAGCATTTTTTTTTCATGTAGTGTTTACATTTCATGTTCATGTTTGCATTATGTTAGATTTTGTGTCTTCATTGTGTATGCTTCATGTTTTTCATGTTGCATTTCACCTCATGTGTGTGTGTGTTCCTCTATCCTTACATTGTTGTGTCATGGGATCTTAAGTGTGGGTCTTAATGTATCCCATAGATTTGATGTCATCATATCTCTTCAATGTTTGGATGATTGAACCCAAGTCTTAGCCCATCCTTACTTCAGTGTGAGTTTGAGTGTAAGTTCACACTCTCACTAAAGTGGGTGCTAAATGTAGCATCAAAAATAGTCACCCTTGACAATTTCAAGATAGATTTAGCTCCCCCCTATATGGTTGGACTAATTATGCATTTAATTTTGCCATTTTATAATAATTTTCAAAAAATCAAAAGTGGAAGTGAAAATAAACATTTAATAATCACTTATTGATAATTAAGGCCTCAAAATGATGGGCTTGGGCTAGGGTTCCCAACACCCTTTTCATCATAGTTTTGCTAAATTTGAAATATGTCAATGTCGGTATTTTAATATTTGAAAATCCAAAATCATTTATTGGCTATTGATTTTGATTTTTGAGAAATTAAAGCACTGCATATAAAAACAAATCAAATTCACCATTTTAATCCCAACAATTTTGGAAAGTAAGGAAATAGCATAATTGAGGGTCCTAAAAGTAGTCAAAAGTTGAATTAAAACAACATTATTTTAGCTGAAAGCATCATGTTAGCCATGCATCATGTTTTCATGTGATTTTTTTCATGTTTCATGTTTACTTGTTTGGTGAGTACTAACACTTACAGGACTTTAATTCAAGCATCAATTTCTCCTTGAAGGTGATGAGTACATTGAATTTTGTCCATCAAGTAATGGAGATTTGAGTGGTGAATTGAAACAATTATCAATTTATCACTTGTTTATCATTTAACCTCTTTCTGACCTAGGGCATGCTCTCTTTTCCTTCATCATAGTTATTGTGGATGTAGAAATAAATGGTCTTTGACTTAGGCAAGCCCCTATATGAAACAACCCTTCCCCTTCTTTTATGTGTGGACATTATAGATCTAAAGTGAATTGGAGGAGGATTGAATATTTAATTTCTCATTCAATCATTCACTTGTCCTACAAGTCAATGAATTAGGGAAAGTGGATTTTATCAATGACATACAATTTTTTTATAGTGAGTCCAGAGCAGAAGAACCCATAGACAAAGAGTAACACAAGGTTGAAGTTAGATTTTGAGTAGCATCTTCCCAGTCTAGGATGCCTGACATGCCTATCCAACCCTATCAAGCTTAAATTTATATGTTAGGTTCCTCTATGTCTTCCCTCTATTGTTTAATACTTTTTATTTATTTATGAGTTCTATGTTTACTAAGAATCATCTTAGTTTCTTGTGTTTTCATAGTTAACCTATGGACATCATTACATTGTCAAATTAAGTCAATTAACTATTAATTAATTCACATCAACACATCAAATTCAAAAAGGACTAGAATATTGATCCACCATTATGGTTCTTCTATTGAGGTTAGTAGCCAAGTGGGTTTTTGAGATCAATTTTAGTTATTTCCCCATGTCATATTGGAGCAAGTGTGATTTAGGCCCTAGATCCGTTTTTCCAATATCATTGTTTGTATGTATCTATTTTCCAAATTTAAATAGTAGTGACTGATCAAAATTTGGAGTGATAGATCTATAGCCACTACATCTTCTCAATACATCATAAAAATAATTTGAAAGTCCTTGCTTTAAGTTACAATGCACTAGAACCTTGCAACTTAATCAAGAGATGCCAAGTGTGGAGTAGCTACAGATTGGAGTGGGCCCATTAAAATGTGAAAGAAAGTGCAATATCACATTTTGTAAGTAACCTTGATTAGATGAAAACTAGGATGCACTAAGAGATTAGGGTATGTGCAAGATCATCATAGAAAAAATAGGCCCTTAAGTGGTAATTTTAAAAAAAAAAATAGAGTTAGGCAACTTGATGTAAAAATTTGAATAAGCTATCTATATTATTTCAAAAATATGTAAGAATAGAATCTATAGAAAATTGAATGTAGCTCTAAACTACTGAAATATTTTAAATCTATTTGGTGAAAATTTGAAATTTCAATGCAGTAGTACTTAAATTTTAGGGAAAAAATAAGAAGTAGGTGTCTGTGTGACCACCCTAACTATAATAAAATGATAATATTTTTTTATAATATTTTATATATAAGTAGAGACTCATGTCCCAATGTGATGCATATGTTTTTGTAATTTTTTTCCAAGTAAATAATTAATTATGAATTTTTTATTACAACTTTTAAAAAATATAAAAAATAATATGTCTAACCACCTTAACTTGGTCAAAACTTCATGAAATTCATTTTTTCTTTTTTTAATCCTATAGTATGTGGAGCATAGAATGTGGCACATGTTTCAAATTTGAAAAATGAGATATTGTTTGGAAGCTATAGATGTTTTTCAACCAGCCTATCAATCAGTACTTTAGTCATAATTCAAATAGAAAATGAATAATAATTATTTATTAAATTCAAAGTAAAGCATAATTTATATTGGTGGAAAGCTGAGAATCTCCTTTAAAAATCCTTTTCATTTCATCAATTTTGGGTAAAAAGAAAGTTATCAGCCACATACCCTACACATACCCATCATATTGCCACTTTTTGGCCAATCATGATCCTACACATACCCATTACAACCAAATGAGGAACATTCACATGTAATGTGCTTTTTTCTTTATCAATTGCACCATCTTAACTTTGGAAATATTTTGAGAAATAGAACTTGCAATGTGAAGAAAGTGTGCACTCTAATAAGGTGAAGGAATACATCAAGCTATTGATGTAGGAGCATCATGCTCCTACCCCACCTTGGTCGGCATTGTTCCCTCATCAGCAGGATTTTGGCTTATCGGTTAGAGCTTTTCACCCATTCCAATCATAGAACAATGGGTTGGTAGGGACTAGAGTTCATCAATGTAAGGTTTAGACTTCGACGAGACCATGTTACATGTCCCAGTCATGGCCTGATGGTGGCAAAAGTGACAGACTCATCAACATGAGCAAGTGATATTAGTGAGACATCAACCTTTGTCCCAACAACAGGGTAACATTAGCATGACTGGGTAGTATCATTGTGACTTTGGGAGGAGTTCCTATGATAAGCCAATAAACAATATCAATGAAGACATGATTGATTGGTGGGAGATGCATTAAGGTCCCAATGATAGAACAATAGGAGTGTGAAAC